>OY744543.1:55309663-55329663 GCA_963556195.1 Sepiola atlantica | reverse complement strand
TAGAGACCTATGAAAGAGGTCTGTGATTTGTTCAGTTAATTATAAATTACGACTAATTAAAACAATTAATATTAGTTTTTCAAACATTACTCAACCTCGGAACGAAATTATATTTTAACATGTATTTCGTGTTAGTAAAGTATATAGGAAAAAACGCCTTATGGAAACCAACGTTGATTAACTCCCATTTTTTATAATAATAGAAGGTAATAAATACTAGATATCCGTTGCCATGTGAACCGTACACCTAAGCTCCGCTATTATGTTGATATACTAATTTAAAAGTTTAATACGATCTTTTATTAAAAAGAATGTTAAATTAAACTGGCATGTCTGAAATGTTATTTCCACTAATAAAGATCCACTGTTAACGGACACACCTCGGCTTTGTTCGTTTTCAAAATGTTTTAGTTTAACTTAACGTTTTCCTAACTAAACTTATTGCATTCACTTTCGTTTTAACTTAAAAACAAAAAAAAATCTAGGCGTAAACTTGTTGGCCTACTGCGACATGGCTGGATACTTGTTGCTTTACTTATGCCAAACATTTACACCCCCCCCCCCGGGGCTTTCGTTTATAAAATGGACTACGCCTAAATAGTCGTGTTTTAAGCATCTTGTTTATTCTCTGTTGAATAAAACATGTTGGGTTTTTGCTAGATTATTGCGGTCATTACTTTGATTCAACGAAAATTACAGACAACATTCTGAGCACAGTTATTCGATACATTCACCAGTTTGGTAACTGCTGTAAAGGTTTCGAGGCATTGATATACGACGGTCTTAAGTGTCCTGCCGAATATTGATCAGTTATCATCCTAAAAGAATGCTCCTCATCATTTGACTGCCCCGACCATCAGTTCACTCGAAAGATTACATGACAAACCTAAAAATGAAATTATGCTCTAGCATATCTATCTACGTGATAAACAAAAAGTGGAAGAGACACTGTGCGAAAACGGCCGTTTAAATGAAGAGTATAACTACAAAGTCAGTGTTGAAGAATATAAAGGAGAGTCGATACGAGATACCTTCATGAATTGAATGAAATCTAATAATATTCGTCAACGATAACTTAAGAATGTAAACTTTAACTTCTACACCGTCTAAAGCTTTCGAACAAGCAGAGTGAACATTATTCGTCGGTTTTTATTTCCGTTAAAGCTATTATCTTTGCTATCATGTAGAATAATTTGAAAGCTTAATAGGAAGAATTTTTAATCAGAATTCATATAATAATTGAGTTACGAACATGTTGCTTGTGGTACAATCACGATTTGTATCTATTCCCCCTCTCCATCCGAATCTTTTTCGTTGCTTACTCTTTAAAGACATTGCAAAGGCGCGAATATTGGTTCTAAAATGACATGAAAATGGCGGCGCAACCTTTGAGCTAAAGTACGATATTATTCACTGACTCATTACATCCTTGAATTCCGGCTTCATCTGGTGTGAAACACTGAAAATATATACACCCCGTTAAAGATTGCATCTCTTTAGCAGGAGAAACGCAGAGCTGACTGTGCAAAAATAGATATTTCGTAGAAAGTAAATTTTACACGAATCCGTTATTATAGGCTAGCTGTCCGATTTATACAGATTGTTAAAGATTCGTCCGAAATAGGTGACTTTTCTTAAAGAGTTTTAATTACCTGGACACAAAATGTGTAAATATGTTTTTTAATCCTTTTTGTCCAATTATGTTCATGTGTATTCAGTCAGTATACGGTGCACTACTATGGCAGAATCATAGCGACTTGCTAATAATATACATGCATAACATACCCGAAGAAACATCATTGTCTTTTTCACCGCAAAAAAAAAAGTGGAAGCGGTAAGACCATTATCAGATAGTAAAGCCGAATAAGAACCAGCCCTTTTCGGCGAAAAGAAGAATTCGAGACCCAGCAGAACAACTGCGACGATCCACCCGTAAAGAACAACTATCACAGATAAAGAAGGAACTTACAAAACGAAAATTGAACTCTGTTATTAGATTAGATTAGTTTAAAATTAAATTAGAAAAATAAAGAGTGTAATATTCAGTTATAATTATCCTCTTTTAATAGAACTCTTCACTGACGTCACTCCAGAAATAGAAACGAGACATCATCCCCATTTTCATCACAGACGGTGTTCAGTTCAGACATGTAAAACACAACTAATAAAAGCAGAAAGTGGACGTCTTTTCTCTTAATTCCGGATGTCAACCTTTCCTCAATATATTACAGCGATCATTTAAAATAAATTGTGATATTTTTTATTCTTACAGCGTTTGTGTATTTGACTTATGTTTCCATAAAATAAAATGTTTCGATACAAGGCTTTTCATTTGTTACAATACTTATACCTCTCCCTCAAATGTTGAAATATATTTAGTCACTAAAATTGAAAAATCTCTACAATAAAAGAAATGTGGTAAAACGGTAAACAATATCAACTGCTAAATTCATTTCGAAATTGAAGGATGACGTTATTTTAGTTTTTCTTTTTCCATCACTTTTTTGTGCAACCATGGGTGTGATCGGAAGAATAAAAAACGCCGAAAAACATTTGCTTAAGTAGAATATTGCATTTTGCACTTCTCTGATACTCTTAGAAACATAATCTATAATATAAATGCGATGTTTCCGTCTGTCGGTCCAGGGGTGCAACTGGAAACTAAGCCATATAGCAAGTTCTTACAAAACGTTTATCGAATCAAATTTTACGAGAAATTAAATTGTAATATTAACTTTGAATTATGAATTTTTTACCATAATATCGTGGGGTTTGCGTTTAACATCCATAAACAGCAGAGATGAAGTTTTACTATATTCTTAACTGACAATTATAGAAATTGAAAAAGCTAAGAATAAAAATGGCAATATGAAGTTATGTGTTACAACCTGGGGTATAAAGGGTCCGCATCATGCAATCATGCAACTGGGGTCTTTTACTGGGGGCCATATGAATTTTATTAAATATTCGATATAGAAGTTGCAAGTAAAGGGAAAATTCCCCTTTGAGATTAGTTTGATGTTTTTTATGTGTTTTACATACCAAATAATAAGAACCACAATGAGCTAATTGATAAATTTGACAATTATTGATTAATTTCTATAAATGAAGAGACAGGTAACTTTGAATAAACAAAGACAAATGCATATTTCAATGAGTGATTTTTATTTCAATGTGGGACTTTTTTTTAGAGAATTTGTACTTGTGTCAAAAGATCATGACTTGTATATTGTGGTTAAAAAAAGGGATCCACCCCAGTCGATGATATCAAGCAGAGAAACATAGTTTGTTCAAATGTGATATGTGTTTTACTAACCAAAAACTTAAACTGTCCTTATTTTGATTGTTTTCAACACAACATTTTGGCTATAGTCTTCATTTCACATCATAAAATAATCCAAAAATAAAGTTCAAACTAAAATTTCAGCATCCAAATCTCCAGTGTGGTCTCGTAGTCGATTAATCTAAGCAAATAAATTCACTGAAATAGAAGATGAAATGAGATAATACAATGTCCATAGATTAAATAGAAGGTTTAGTTAAAAAAATCTATAGGTTATCCTATAAAATGGACAGAGTTCACAGCAATGAGTTACGATAACCAGAATGTTGTGGCAAAACAGGGAGGACACTACTTTAAAAAATTTCTATGGAAAGTTCTTCACCTCGATATCTGAAAGTAACAATTAAAACTTCCCACTGAACAGTGGCATCCAGTGAAACTTTTAAATCACGACGATCTATTTCTTTAAAAAAAACTTCCATACTCATGATAATAAAAAGCCGTATCTTTGAATATTTCCTCCTCTGTAAGACAATCTTTTTGTGTGATATATCCTGCTATATAAAAAAGCGACATTTTAATATCTTTGGGGATACCAGTTTCTAGGTCTGACAGGTGATCAACTGTTTGGCATGTCAATTCATCCAACAGATATGTGCATTTTGAGCAAGTATGGCCTGGATTATGGCTATACTCTCTAACATCAACTTTCAACCGAAGAAGTAATTTTGTTTTGTAAATATGGAATTTCTGAATAACATTTTATACAGTAACAAAATAAGTACCACAGAACCTTGTCTCAATTTACAAAATTCAGTTTCAAGATAGTCGGTGGTAAATTCTCCACGAATGACAAAATTGAACCCACTGTCAATTAAATGTCTGCAAACATCAATTAAACCATTAAATGTCTGCTCAACATCAATTAAACCATTAAATGTCTGCTCAATAGCCAAACTAGTGTTTCTTGTGGAGGATTTTATTCTCTTTCCTTGCTTTCCCCTCATTTGTTTAGCCATATTTCCAAAATTTGCAAGAAATGTCAAATTTCCATTATTTCGATCTGATAATACTCTTTTCGATGACTCATTTGTCTTGACACTTCCATAAATATCTTTTACACTCATTATTTTCCAAAATTTCAAAACTTCTTCAATGAAAGTAACAGTTTCTCTTGTATCATCATCTTGTAATAATGGATGAGTTTTCATTGCTAACTGCAAAACACTTTCAAACTGTTAGTTTTGATAACTTAAATTGACTTTTTCATGCGCAAAAAGTTGTTTCACTATTTCCCATTTTGCTGTCATTTCTTTATCATCAGAAAACAGCAATTCTGAACAAGCTTCAGTTATCCAGTTATTGCGAATACTTTTAAATATATGTACATAATCGAAAAGCAAGTATATACCATTTTTAGTAACCCAAGGCTTACTTTCAACAGTATCAAGTTTCTTGAATAAAGCTTGATTAGTCCGATTATTGTCACAAATAATTGCAATTACATGACTTTTTGAATGATTGACTAAATCAACAACATTTCTAACATTCTGAAACAAAAATTCCGTTTAGTTTGGCAACTGGGATTATCTTAATCAAAAACTTTGGTCCACCATGTAAACATTTGATCATAATACCCAATATAGCTTTTACTAGTGCTTCTTCAGAATCTTTGGCAACATCAAATATGTTCCCCCCTTGGCATTGTAAACTCACTTTAACATAAACTTCATGAACTAGGAATGATATATTTCTTCTGTTTATCTGACAGTTTGCTAAACACATCACCAAAAAAATTCAGATCATCTACCTTTGAAACTTTTGAGGTCATATTTACTAGTGTTTTCATGCTGGGTAATTTGTAATGATCTCGAAGTTTGTTGTAAAGAGACCGAGATGTGGCAAAATATTCGAATGCTCGGATAAGCATTTCCAACTCGTAAACTTTTTTGTCAACTATTCGTGGTGACATAACTTCGATATGTTGTCTCAAAACCTGTTTCTCTAATTCAATTTTCAAGTTACTAAGGTAACGAATTGCTTCCTCAATTTGAGACCAATGTTGAAACTTAGTTATTCTGTTTTTCAACAGGGAAGAAATGTGTGTAAGTATACTGGCATGGTAACATTCAAACGTTAAGTTTTCAAAAATTTAATCAAAAACAGAATACTTCCAGTAAAAATGACAAGACTGGATGAACTGTTGATTGTTAGATTTGTAGCAGGTAACTGCTGGTACAAAATCATGATGGTTAATATCAGTACACAAATTTGTAAAAATAGCAATTCTATCTTTGTCTAAAAAATGTGAAAACTCATCATTTTGTACACTTCGCACAGAAGCGGAACTTGTTTTTGTTGTTCTTGGTTTTGGTAAAGAACTATGTATCACACTTGATGACAAATTATTAAATCTTGATGGAAGATCTTTGGGTCGTGCTTAACCATAACAAACACAATTTCATAACCAGGTGGAAAATGTATTTCACAAAAAACAGTAACTGAGTGGTTAAGAGTGTTAGCTCTTCGTATTACCTTTAACCATCTTTTGGGAAACGAAACACTCGGACCTTATTTTACTCATTATAATTGCCATGATAGGCTGTCACACAACACTTTTTGACCATTTTGAGAAATATTCAACAAATTATTTTAAACTAAAAAAAAGTAAAAGTGATATTGCATCAATGAACAGGGCTGTTACATGTAAATAAAACGTTTAAAACATGTATAGTATACTTCCTAAGAATATATAAAAGGTTTGAAATTCAGAATGTACGATTTATTAACAAATTCTAAGACAATACTTTTTTAAAACTTAAAAAAAAAGTAAAAGTGATATTTCGTCAATTAACAGAGCTGTTTACATGTAAATAAAATAAAAAATCAATTCTGACTTTTAACTCACGAACTTATAATCCAAATGTAAATAATGATAAAATAACAGAACCTCAGCTGAAATAAATTTGATGAGTTAAAATTTATTTTCGGAATGAAATTTGCTTGGACCAGTGACAACGAAGTGCTACCAGCTAAAAGTTTATCTGGTGACTGACTGGTCCCCAGTTCAAGCAGTCAGACGTGTGTCTAGCCGGTCTGTTATGGGTATGGCCATGGTCCACATTCATTGTTGGCCAACGCCAGGGTGCCTTCTAATTAAGAATAAAGACAATTTGAAATCATTTTAGCAAAACAAGATAAAGACAAATTCACACAGTAACGCCTTTCCCCCCACCCCACATGTGCTATTTTTGGATATATAAATGATCGTTGCATTTTGAAAGTCGTTTAGGAATCTTTTTTGTTTCTAAATGTTATGGTTATTAACAAAACATGAAAAAATGGCGGTATGTTTTTTTGTGGTTCAAGAGAAGTCACTCGCTTATTCAAAAGAGGTTGCTTCTCTGTTATCATTTTGATTTGTAATTCTCAATTTTTCTGCCTACAAATAAAAGCTGAAATAAATTGTTAAATATTCACTTAATTTCATTGTTTTGTAAATGTGTTTAAGTTATTCGTGTTGCACATTCGTATTTAAATTGTATCCTATAATATACAATGTATTTTTGAACAACAGTCAGCTGATAAGATATGGTGAATTTGGGGGCTTTGAAGAAGCCCCCCCCCCCCTTCCCTCTCTCTTTCTCGCTCCTAGTTTCTTTTCGTTAAATATAGGAATTTTTATACTCTGGAAAATGACACACACATTCGCCAAATCAATGTACACAATTTACAAAGACGGTGGAATATTGATCATGAAAGACATGAATGACAGAGAAATAGACTGTGGCGAACGCCACAATTAGGTACCCTCTTTCTTTCTTTGTTTAGTCCTTCTTCGTCTCTGAAGTGGAGAACCTCGCGAAGTCACGCGGAATCACGTCGCCAAAGGATTCCGACCACGCGTGATTTCAAGTCTTTAAAAGGGCACGCGTTCCTTTCTCTCTCTCTCTTTTCCCTCGGCGTTTTGGGACGAACGCACACAAAGAACTCTCGTCGACTCCCCCTCCACACTAGCTCGAACGAGCAGTGTGGAGGGAGGAAAAAAAGGTAATCCCTTTTCTTCAAGCATCTTTAATTCAAAGGAACATTTCTTTAAGAATCTCTCTTAATCCAAACGAACTTTTTCCTTCACACATTCACCATTCACAAATTTGCCACACAAATGACATTCAACACGCATCGCATCGCACATATATTTACGTTTACAATTATGTTTTGTTAAATAAATTGTTTCTGTTAAATATAAATGTTTTCCTTTTTATTAACTTTATAAAATGTCTATTCTTATGTTGTTTAGCTTCCCCATTCCTTCGCTTTCTTTTTAATATAAGTTTAAGTAAAAATGTTTTCTTCTTTCTTTCTTTGTCTAAACCTCTTTATTTAATCTACACGTGGTCCGGTGGATTTCAAAGCAGTGGGATGACATGCCGTTACAAAGGCATCTATCTCACAAACTATGGTCGGGGGATTCATTCACGCATAACCACTTGTCCGGCAATCCTTAGCCACTGTGGTTAATCCTTTGTTCTTTTCGAATCTCCCGCCATAACCTTCCATCAACCGACGCCATAAAGATAACCTCCACCCGGCCATAAGACCAATACAGGAAAAATAATTAAAACATTTGAATACTATAAGCTAAAATTAGAGATAAAAACAAACCTCAAAAGTAATCTTCCTAGATACTACATTAGACCTAAACGAGGAAACTCACCAATCATACAAAACAAATAAGCAACACATAAAAACTCTAACTCTAACCACCCTATAATTATTACTAAAAATATTTATAAATCCATAACTTAAAGATTATCGACTAATTCCAGCAACGATAAAATTTTCAACAAAACAAAAAATCATCATCATCATCAGAAGCAGAAGCAGGAGCAGCAGCAGCATGATGATGATGATGATGATGATGATGATGATGATGATGATGATGATGATGATGATGATGATGATGATGATGATGATGATGATGATGATGATGATGATAGCAGTCGTAGTAAAAGTGATAATAAGTGTATATTTTAAAACAACACATATATCTTTTTCAAACAAACAAATATATAATAAGATGGGAATAAAACGAATTATTTTTCACGGTTAAGAAATAGGAATTTTACATAACATGTGAAGTGTCCTGATTGTTTACTTTTACATATTTACTTTTACATATTTACATATTTACTTTTACATATTTTACATAACATGTGAAGCGTCCTGATTTTTTACTTTTACATATTTACTTTTACATATTTACTTTTACATATTTACATATTTACTTTTACAAATTTTACATAACATGTGAAGCGTCCTGATTTTTTACTTTTACATATTTACTTTTACATATTTACTTTTACATATTTACATATTTACTTTTACATATTTTACATAACATGTGAAGTGTCCTGATTTTTTACTTTTACATATTTACTTTTGCATATTTACTTTTACATATTTACTTTTACATATTTACTTTTACATATTTACTTTTACATATTTTACATAACATGTGAAGCGTCCTGATTTTTTACTTTTACATATTTACTTTTACATATTTACTTTTACATATTTACTTTTACATATTTACATATTTACTTTTACATATTTTACATAACATGTGAAGTGTCCTGATTTTTTACTTTTACATAATTGTTCTTAAATCATTCAAATTATAACTGAAGCAGAAAACAAGCAACGTCTGAAGATTACTTGTGGGGGCATGAAACCCGGTGTAATGTTGGATGTGTGGGGTTAGGTTTACATTTTAAATTTGTATTAGATCAATGATATACTTTTTTATGTATAACTCTAAAATAAAAATTAAATAAATTCAGTAGCTTTTACAAACGTCTATGAATATTGTTAATTCTTTGAGTTTACCTTCTTTCTCATGATGTCATAAAACTGCAATAAAGTGTTCAAGCTAAATACATTTTATTATCATTTATATACATACACACATATAATATACACTAGCAAATTCTACTGGCGCTGTAGTCTTCTTTACAGAAACCAAAGAAGTAATTTTCATTTGACATTTTGGTAATTTAGAGGAAGTTTTAAAAAATGATGATTGTCATAGTGTTATTTGATATATTCCAATATGGGGGAAATATACTGTGCATGAACATCGTCAAATTTTGTATTTTTAGGAAAAAACAACAAAAAATTCAATTGATATGGTCTTTAAGATATTCAACGTCGTTAAATTTTATTTTGTTTCAGTATAAAAATTAAAATGAATTCCCCATTAAAACTGGTTATGTAATGAAACGAATAAACATACGGGTGGAACGTCGATTGGTCAAATACTCCACTTTTATATTACTCAGTAATTCGAAATGGGTACTTTGTACTTTTCACTTTTATTATAAAAGAAAGAAAAATACGTAAAGAATATTAAAGAAAAATACTTTTTTTTGTAATTTAGAAAGATTAGAGGAAGTTTATTTCTTTTCTATGACAAATCATCATCATCATCATCATCATCATCATCATCATCATCATCACTCTGACAACAGAATAGATAGTACACTAACTCCCTACACACACAAAACTGGTAATCTTGAGGAAATGGTATCGTGAGGAACAAATGTATACTGTACGGTCTTCTCCCCCAAAGAGGAGGTAATGCCTCGGAGGAATGTATAATGACGAATGAAATTATACCACAGAGAATTAAATAAGCATAAATCGTTTTAATGTCAATATAGTTAGAATAGGTGGAGAAAAACGTTTGCATTTATTTATTTAGATAACATTAAAAACCATGGCAAGTTTTATTGTCCACGTGAAACGCCTAAATGAAAATTGGCTGGAAAAATATAGTCGCCATCTTTGTAAACAAAGAAGAATATGCTGGCTAAAGAAGAACGATAACTTCATAATTTTCTAGTTAAAAAAGACATGCTTATTATAAACTTGAGTTATCGTGAACGAACATATACTACACTGCCAGACGATAATAAGATGATGAACGAACACAACTTCCCTCCACCCAAAAAGGAGGAAGTCATTCTTGCGTGGACGGTCTTATGAGAACAGAACCGATACTACACTACCCCCCCCCCGGTAAAAGATATTCTGACTAAATCGAGTTATGGGGATTTTTCATTCTGGGAGAATTCCTCCCTACACACCCTTAAAAACGGAGGAGGTAATTCCTGGGAGGACAGTCTTATGACAACAGAACCGATACTACACTACACCGCCCATTAAAAAATATTCCAATTTAATCAATTCTTTTTTTTTAATTTAAAAATGTCAAGTCACAAAAAATATTTTTTATGGTTCCGTGGCCTTTTGGCTAAGATAAAAGTGTAGTATCTGTTCTCAAACATCTCAGCGATATTTGACTCTTTACTAAAGCCGGAAGTAAATTATCTCCCTTGAAAATTAAATTCTAAATAAGTTTTTAAACGCTATCATTTTTTAAATAAAATCTCTCTATCTTAACGTGTTTTGATGATAATGTAGTAAGGATAGATGGAAAAAAACTATCGCATATATATATATATATATATATATATATATATATATATATATATATATATAATTTTTTGAAAGCGATATCAATGCATATTTTGAAAATAAAACCAGGTAATAAGATGTTAAGTGGTTATTATTATATTTTTTAACGATATTTTGTGATATCATCGCCTTATCAAGTAAGTCTTTTTGTCAGCTTTTCTTAATTTCTCTGTATTTATTGTGTCTGGATATCGACTAACAATTCCATCTTTTGAAAGTTGAATTTTTTGTGTTTCATCTGTTGTAGAAACAATTCTTCGAAGACTGGAGTTAACCAGCTTTTTGGTTTATCAGAGGCATCGTGAAGATTGGTATTTTTTGCAAGTTATATCAATGCATATAAACAAGAAATATTATGGATTACAACCACAAACTCGATTTTTCGAAGGCGAGCGAAACAAAGACATACACAATTCTCAACGCGGACGTCTCGTTCAAGCAGATCTTATCGCACACTCCAACAACACAATTAAGCAAAAACTTCTTGGTTTCTTTAAATTATTTTCAGTCTTGCCAAACAAATTTCGAAAATTCTATTGGTTGACCTGCTACAAGCTATTTCTTCCTCTCCCACTTATGTCCCATGTATGCTTTCTTTCTTGCTCTTCCTCGCCTATTTTTACTCTCATTCATCCGTTTCCCAAACCCCCTTTTCCTTTCTATCTGTAAACAAGTCATTTTCAATATCTCATTTTCCTACCTTGACCCTCATTTCCTTTCTATCCCAAGAATGCACCCATTCCATCTGACCCACGCATATTCCATCTTAAATTCCCATCACTTTCTCCTTCCTCAATAACTCTGACCAAGCCCATCTTGCCACTCTCTTACCACTTATATCTACCCACATTACTTGTGATACCATTTCCTTTTTCTTCCACAGAATACATCACTGCTCTCATAGTTCTTCCTTCTCTTTCCATGTATCTTCTGTATAAATATTCCTGTTTCTCGAGTCGTATATCTAGTCATGAATAAGCAACAAATAAAATAGAAAGAAAAATTTCGGCTCTTCCCATATATGACTTGTATGTTGCGATCCTTATATTTGATGTTCGTTTATCTCTTATCTCATCGTATTTTTATTATATTATATCATTGTAAAATGGACACTTTATTGTAATCGAAATGCAGAATTCCTACATACAGACAACTGAAACAACGTTCAGCATTTTAAAAGAGTAATTTCAGTTACAATGGATATGAAGTAAAGTATGTTTTACAGTGAAGGCATAATAGTGAAGTGGTGCATGGATATAATTTTTTTTTTTTTTTTTGGAAGAATGTTACTCTAAATATGGTTATTGACAATAATTTGCAGTTTTTTTTACAAAAATGTTCTAAAAGAATGTTCTAAATCGCCAAAGAAATATGCAGCCGCTATTCGCATACACCGCCAAGAAAAACAAAATATACCAAAAAAAAAAGGGAAAGCTGTGACAAAAACAACACAAACGTTAATGTCGCAAACTTTTGTTAAAAACTTCCTGTGTCATCATTTCAAGCTGTTAACTTTAAATTTCAGGCAAAGGAAAGCATTATCTTATTTAAAAGAATTTGGCGATCTACAAAATGAATATTCTTTCAAATGAATTAAATTCAGAGTAACAGATTTTCATACTAAATGTTTTGCTTTCTTCTTTTAAAATATGATATAACTTGGTTAGAAGTTATAATAACAAACATAACCAGAGTGTAAGGTCTTTAAAAGAGGATGGTTTATTACAACGTATATCTTGTACAAAACAATAGCACTACCGGTAAGCCAATAGGATTAACAGAATACACTCGAATACCGTCGAATACAGTCGACCATCCATAATACTGTTCGTAGTATATATATATATATATATATATATATATATATATATATATATATATATATATATATACTAGTACACTTATACGCCTTGAGGGGAGTCAGGTATCCCATCAGAACACCCCCCACCCGAAGCTGAAAATCTCCCTTTAATTTTCTGCTTCTAATATTTCTTCCTTTTAGGATCCGGACTGAAGCGATCCACTGGTTTACTTCCACGTGTGCTCTTCTTTTATTCCAAACTAATGGAATTGGATCCTTTCCAGTTTGGGGGAGGGGACAAATTTCGTTCAGCTAGTAAGGCTGGTCCAGTAGATGTATACATAGGTTTGTGTACAATATTGGGTATTGATTTACTCCTCTCCAGGAGTTAGGCACAAGGCCAGTTTTTATCTTACTCCCACAAGTAAGATGTGACCCAAGGTCGGGTCGGGAAAGTGGGGTTTAAAAATTGCCTGGGCAGCCCCGTCGGCATTCCCCGGTAGGGGCGCCTCAGGCATTAAGCAATAAACTTACTCCTCCCCAAAGAGGGTGGACCTCCTAGAACTGCACAGGACTGACCCATAGACCGGCGTAAATCAAGCCCCGAAGGCCAAGACAATACCAGTTTATGGGGTGCAGTAGCTATCGGAACTACACTTTGATCTTAGCCAAAAAGCCAAAAATCGTTAAAAAAAAACACGATATAGTGTACATTGGTAGTGGCATGTCAAAAGCATCATATAGAATCTCCATTGGAACTTCTTCCTCGCTTTTTTCATTATTTTCATCATATCGTGGTCTAATTTGATTGATGTGTCTTTTGCACATATTTTTTTTTTACTTTTGATGGTGTAGACCACTTTGCCAATCATTTTCTGAATTATACCATCCATACAATAACTTTTTCCACTTTGGAAATTTTTAAATATACTTTATTTCCTGGGGAGTATCTTATTATGTTTACATCTTCTTTTAGCAACTTTTTTCTTCGGATAGGGTATCAATCTGTCGAAAATCGATCGTATTTTCCTCGCGAACATAAGTTCCGCAGGGGATAACTTCGAGTCGTTATTTCCATTAGGAGTCACCCCATAAATTGCTAATAATTCTGGATAGTTTTTTCTTCCGTGTCGAAATATTTATTTTTTGCAAGGCACGCTTAAAAGTGTCAACAAATTTTTCGTTCGATCTCGGATGATATACTGGTGTAGTAATGTGTTCAATGTCCAAGAAAGTACAGAAATCCTTAATTCTTTTTCTGTGAACGCCGTACCATTGTCGCTGACCAGTGTCCGGAGAACCCCGAGAAAATTTAATCTAATGAACTGATGGTGTTCCTAGATGTTGGATGCTTGCACTTGAATACCTCAGGCCATTTCGAGAAAGAGTCCACCAAGATCAAGTAATAATATCCATTAATCGGTCCAGCATAGTCTATATGTAGACGTGCCCACGGCAAATCCGTTTTGGCCAAGGATTTGTTTTGACCTGAGGCGTTCTTGCAGCCAATTGACAACCTCGGCATAGTTTTACAAAACTTTCTATTTTCTTGTCCATTCCTGGCCAGGATACGTAGGATCGTATGAGTGCTTTCATCCGAAACATGCCAATATGACCGGTATGAAATTCTTTCAGCAGAACTTTACGTAAAGATTGAAGTATTACAATTCTATCTGCGTACATTAGAGAGTTGTCGCATATTGAGACAGGTGAAATCTGGGTTCCCTTTTTCTTTCTTTCGTTCAACCTTGTCTGGTTTTTATTTTTAATATAAAATCATCTTTTTCCGCTTCCTTTTTTATTTGTTCCAAACTTACAGGAAATTCTCTGATAGTGTTTAACAACAGACCTGAGATTTCTTTTTCTTCTATTAGTGCTGCTATAACCGTCTCTTCTAAAATTTCCTCATTTTTGGGAATTAATCTTGACAGTCCATCCACATGGCCATGTTTTTATAGATGCAATGTATTCCATCCTAAAATGATAGTTCGGTAGAGTTACACCCCATCGCTGTAAACGGTTAGCAGTGTGGGTAGGAATGCTTTTTTTATCGAAATAAAGTTACTAACGGTTTATGGTCTGTTTGAAGTATAAATGATCTACCATGTAAAAAGCGATGGTATTTTTAACCCCGAACACAATCGATAATGCCTCTTTCTCGATCTGACTATAATTTTTCTCAGCCGGTAGAAGAGTCCTCGACGCGTGCGCGATCAGTTTAGTAGTACTATCTTCATATTTGTGTAGCAGTGCAGCACCCACTTCATATTCACTAGTATCAGTCGCAAAGATGATTTCTTTCACAGAATCATAATGAGCTACGGCTAGATCTGAGATTAGACTTTCTTTTATTTTCTGGAAAGTCGTCTCGCAATCTTTTGACCGTATCCATTTTTTGTCTTTCTTTAATAATTCGTTAAGGGGGGCGAGGCTCTTAAATCGTACATTTTTGGAATGTACATCGCATAATATTGGTCCAACCCACGAATCGATTGTAGTTTTGCAACTGTATCGGTTGCAGGCATATTTTTAATTGCATTGGTCCTCTATAGGTCCGGTTTCCTGCCTTCACTGTCTATCACTTTCCATGAAGAATTGACACTTCTTGGGACTTAATTTGAAACCGAATTCTTCTAGGCGTTTGAACATAGCTCTGATGTGTTTATTTGTGTTCGTGAACGTTCTTACTTTTGATTAGAGTATCGTCTAAATAGGCGATAGCAAACTCAAGACCCGCCAGCATAGTGTCCATAATCTGCTGGGACAAAGTTGGGACGACCTTTAAGCCGAAAGGGAACCTATTCAGCTTCAAAATTCCCTTATGTATATTTATGCACAAATATTTTGAGCATTCTTCGTTCACTTTAACCTGCAAGTATGCGTCAGATAGATCGATTTTTGAAAAAATCTTTCCTCCATTTAATTTTGAGAAAATGTCTTCTGGCGAAGGAAGTGGATAATTTTGATCTTTCAGGCAATCGTTTAACCCGGTTGAAAAATCGGCGCACACTCTTATTTTCTTGTTTTTGTTTTTGACGTAAATGGTGAGCGACGTCCAGTCCGCATGGTCTACCTTAGATATAACTGCCATTTTTTCTAATCTTTGCAGATCCTTGTTAATTGTGTCTAAGGAGGGAAAAGGGACGTTTCTCTTTGGTTTAAAAATTGGAGTAACCTTTTCCTTAAGTTCAAACTTGACTTCTGTCTTTCTACATAAACCCAAACACTCAGAGAAAACTCTGGGATATTCTTCCTTCAATTCATTCATTAATTTTTCATTTTTAATACATTTTTTCTTTTCTGCACTGTTTATTTCGTTGCTAAAAGAGTTCATTGAAAGTTCAAATAAATTGAACAGTACTATCCAGTCTATTCCGAAAAGACATGAATTAATCCATTGAATCACACATACTTTTGTTTTTACAGTTTTGCCACAGAAAGAAATATCGCACTTTAATTCTCCTTTAAAGTTTATTTTTTCCTGAAACCTCTATGGCAATTTTATTGCTTTCAGATAATTTAGGGTTTCCAATTTTTCTCCATGTTTGTTCGTCAATAATGCTTATGTCTGAGCCAGAATCCAGTAAAAAGGTGATTGCACGACCATTTATACGCACATCTACGTATTTTCGATTTTCACTGTTTTGGATTTCTGTTTTTGATAACACAACGTTAACTTTTTCAAAATTCTTTTTCTCATTCCTACGGCAAACAGATCATTTATGACCCTTACTTCCGCAAGATTCACAGAATGTTTTCTTATACCAACATACATCTTTAGTATGCTTATTATTAGTACGTCTCACATTTTCCTGTCTTTTTGAATTTAGAAGTTTTTTGGGTTTTTATGCGTGGTACTTTGGCAACACCTTTTTCCTTAATTTGGGTATTATCCCTTTTTAACATTAATGAGATGCTGACATTCTCCCGTCACTCTTTGTAACGTGATTTCCGTGTCTTGTTCCACCATTGTTAAGATTCTAGACCTTATTTCTTTGTACTTACGGGGCTGTTAGTCCTTGAACAATAATTAGACATTTGAATAAATCTTTGGGATTTCATCTATCTTGAATTGCTCAACCAAAGAGTTCACTGTTCCTGTGTATGCCAACAAATCCTCGTTACCCGTTTTCATGATGTTTAGACATTTGTATCACGTGTGGAATAGATTATTTTTTTCATTGAATATATTCGACAGTACATTTATAGTTTCATCGAATCAAACTTCCTCAAGTTCGTATATTTAGTATTCTCGTCTGTTCCGAGTTTCTGTAATAACAGGGGTACTCGTTCTTCATCCGACCAATCTAAGCACCTTTTACTAAATATCATTTCAAATCGTCTGAAATATGCTGGAAATATAACGCCTGAATCAGGTTCGTATACACATTCAGATAAAGAATTTGCAATTCCTTCGGCAAAAAAAAACTGTTTTCAGAATTTTTTCGAAACTTTTCTGCTGTTGATATTGTTGTTGTTGTTGTTGTTGTTGTTGTTGTTGTTGTTGTTGATATTGTTGTTGTTGTTGTTGTTGTTGTTGTTGAACGCTCATACACATCATTTTAGTCATTTCGACTAATTGTTCCATATTAAAAATACTCAGGAGAAATCGACATAAACAAAAAAATTGCAGTGATTGTACTATTATTATTTACTAAAAAGTCTAGAACTTTTATCTTGTATAGTTCGTAATGTTAATGGCCCGTGTTTGCATTTAAGTCACGGTCAATCATACATTTTTTTATCGAACAATAAAAGTATTCTTACTTTTCAAAAAGTTTTTTCTCTTTGACACACCTTTTTTAGATGTTATTTAGTTGTACTGGAAAAAAGATGCACAGTAATCCTTGTTCGTTAGCGCACATAAACTGTTTGTTGGATGCTTTTTTTTTCTTTTCTTGTACCTTGTAGAGTTAAATCCTTTTTTGTAGTGTGAATTCAATTAGCGAACCACGTTTGCAGTTGATATCTTTAAATCAGTCGGATTATTTCGTTCACAATGTGACTTGTATGTATTTTCTGTATTTTCTGAATAAAAACAAAGCACGCACGTGACTGAATATATTCAAAAATTTGGTTTCGTTTCAAATCCTTGTCTGCCAGTTCATATAGTTGACTTTACCATATCTTTTCGAAATTCTCGCCGCCAGCTGATATAATTTGGGTAGAAGTTATAATAACAAAAAACACCAGAGCGTAAGGTCTTTAAAAGAGGATAGTTTATTACAACGTATATCTTGTACACAACAATAGCACTACCGGTAATCCAATAGTCGAATACCGTTGAATACAGTCGACCATCCATACTACTGTTCGTAGTATATATATATATATATATATATATATATATATATATATATATATATATATATATATATATATATATATATACTAAAGACTAGTACACCTTGAGGGGAGTCAGGTATCCTATTCACAACAAAATATAATGACCACTTTCATTCCCGATAAACGCTGTGTCCGCTTATATATATATATATATATATATATATATATATATATATATATATATAGAGAGAGAGAGAGAGAGAGAGAGAGAGAGAGAGAGAGAGAGAGCGAAGATGAATAGTGATAAATTAACAAATCAAAAGATATATATATATATATATATATGTGTGTGTGTGTGTGTGTGTGTGTGTGTGTGTGTGTGTGTGTCGATCGGACTTTCAATGTTAGTCTTAAATAGTAATGTATCAGACAAATCGATACTTAATTTGGACGAAACTTTTTTCCCCATGTAATTAGCATGGATATAATTTGTGTTCGATTCAGTTTGTATATTCAGTCAGATAATTTTTAGGCCGGTTAGGAATAATGTTAAAGTGGAGACATATTTCTTTACTCATCCAAACGGAAGCGTAAGCTTCAGGCCTTTATACAAATAATGGTTCGACATTTCTCGTTTTACTTCGGCTATCTGCTATCAACTTACATTCTAATATTTATTTCTTAACATTAATTCTATTTGACAATGCTAGGTAATTTCTTTCCTTATAACTTCCACTTACACAGTTGTTTCTATTAGATGCTGCAAGGGGTATATTATTTTGACTGAGGTATTTCTAAAAGCACAAGAAGACCGGATCATCGTCGCCATCTTGAAATCTTAGGTAAGCACAGAGATTTTGTTTGGTTTCATATGTAAACATATAAAACGATTTCTTTCCTAATTACAAAACGATTATTTTCATTTTCAGATTTACAACCTTTCTTCTCGTGCAGTTTCACACCCTCATTTCTTACTTATTGTTTTTTCCAGTAACCGTAATAGTTTTCCTTATCAAATATACAAGCTTCTTTTTCTATTCATCAAAAGCTTCTTTTAAGGCTGGATCATTTTGATATAGTAATATTCATAAAAGATTGTCTACAATAAAAGTCTACAATCTCGCTCAACGTCGGGGCTTAAAGAACAACTGTAAATATACGCGGTTCACCTACCTTTCCTTATTTATTTGGGTTTTTTTTTCAGTAACTGTAATATTTTTTCTTAGAAAATATCAAACGATTTTTTACTAATTTTACCAAACGATTTTTAGGGGAAGAATATTATTTTTAAATAATAATAATAATAATACTATATTTTTTATATAAACGATTTTTAAAATATTTACAAAAAGATTCTTTTAAGGTGATATTTTAAAATAATAAAATTCATAAATACTATCTACAATTAAATAGACTCTACAATATTTATTTACTCCAGTTTTTTCTTCTCTTAAGGTATTTTATCACGCTAAGTACAATTACAGTACAATTTTACCGATATAATTTCAGCTCCAATTTCTTATTAATTATTTGTCCAGTAAGTGTGCATAGCAACGAAAACGCGTTATGATCGTGATGGTTAAAAATAAATATATAAATAAAACTAAATAAAAAGAGGAAAGAAAATAAAAAGGGAGAAAAATGAATAAATAAAATACCAACAACAACAAGATGGAGAATTGATTTAAATCTCCAAGAGTTGAAGGCGACCCACATCTTAATCCGTGGTGATAGGTTTACAACTCCACCGGAGACTTCCTCCACTTACAGTCTCCTTTCGAAATGTTAGTAGTTATGAATTAGGCTAGCGACCTGTCCCTATAAAAAAACCTTTTGCTATGAAAACAGTCAAAATATGCCAAATTCAAATTCAAGACAGCCAGAACTACGACTGTCCCCACCCAGTGATCGTATGACAGATGCCGATAAAGGCTTCACTGAAGAAGTCGGCATCCCGAAAGCCAGAATTCTTTCTGCAAAATAAATTATATGCATTGGATATTGGAACGCGAGGACTCTGTACCAATCATCCAAACTTGCACAAATCATCGAAGAAAAATTGAAATGATTCCGGGAAGTTTATGCACGAGA
>OY744543.1:55239663-55304663 GCA_963556195.1 Sepiola atlantica | reverse complement strand
AAAAAAAATTACAATTGAGCTTTTAACTTGCAACACTATAATAATATTTTAGAATATTAGATCTAGGAACATGAAATTTGGTAGTCATGATCCGCTACTTATTCAGATTGACATATGGGAGGTCTTGAGTTGGGGTACCTTCTCTCTTCTCTCAGACTATAAATATCGGTTATAATTATTATTTACTATCCTGCTTTTTCGATCACCCCGGAGTAATTGCGTTACATAATCACGACACTTGACGACATCCTTTAGAAATTCAATAAACTTAATGCCATATATTTCTATCCTTCTTTGGCATACATCTTTTTTTTAAAGTTTCCTTGTATGAGATTATGTCAGTCCCATATTTTCCCAATAAAAAATGGATCCTGAATACTATACTCGAACAAAACTAGAATGAAGACAAGTCGAAGATGCAACGGAAATGGCTATAATTTCAGACCACATAAACCCTTTGTTACAGAAGAGACGTTGCTAGTCTTTCTCTGCTCTATCTTTATTTCCATGGAAGGTTCTCGACTGAGCTTTAATGTTTTGCTCGTTCTTTTAAGACATCCGCGGTTCCATATGCCTAGAACGAAGCGGAATTTCCATAGACAGAGCTTCTTTACAAGGGTTTCTCGCCTGTAGAACAAATTACCGCAGTACTGCTTCCCTACTGATTACAACCTGGTCGCCTTCAAATCCAATGTCAACAAATTGTTGTGATAAACCGCCGCACAAGTAATCAAATGCGGTTCATTCCATTGATCAATGTTAGTACCCCCATAGGGTTCCTCATCATTTGGCTGATAATCATTCCAATCTCATTATTTTCTTCTCTCTCTTTCATATTTTATTCTTGTCCTTTTTTCTCTCTCTCTCATTCATATTTTCTCTCTTCATTTATCTCAGTCTATACTTTTCTCTCTCTTTTTGCTGATTACCATTGACCGATGTCAGTACTCCATTGTGTTCCTTATCTTACGGCTGAAAATTATTCAGTCTCATTAAACCTTACCTTCGAGTAGATCTTTGCCTTGATAAATGGTGAGCTAATAGTATTTAAAATAAATAGCGTACAACAACGAGACCCAACCAAAGTAGCGGCCATATTAATGAATCACTAAAACAATGAATACATTTTCCAATTTGTCTATCCACTTTTGACAGCGAATTCCAATTCTGTTTTGGTCAGCGTGGACGCTAAAATTTGGGAAAACGGGTAGACTGTTGGTAGCCATATATCTATCTTTTTCTCGTTTTCCTTTTGTTTTGTTGCGAAACGTGAGTACGGACGTAAATCCTTGTCGCCAGATGTGATATCGTAGACTCGAAACGAAGGACAAAGTAAAACAAAGAAAGAACAAAGACAAAAAGAGAAAATCAGTCTCGACCGCTAAGTGACACGTAGTCACATCTGACCATGTTTATTTATAGTATGCTACATCAAGGGGAGCTCACTCTTTCAGCTTGATGTAAGGAAGACAACTCTAAATACTAGACATTACATGCCCCTCGACCATTAACAGAATTGCTAGAAAATTCCACAGAATGCACAGAGATTGTATCATTAAATCGAGTTAAAGAACCATTTAAATTCTTTGACTTAACAAAGCCAACAGGCTATCTTTTCAGTTATGGAATCGTGCCGTTTTATTATAAGAAAATAATTAGATTCACTGACTTTATTACGTGCTACACCCAAATAGAAAAGCAGCATGGGGTTTGTATAGCATTTCGAGAGATATCTAGTTGGACACTTGAAACACACCATAAACCACTGATTCCATTAGTCAGCACAAATGATTTATAGTAGACACTTCTTTTACACAAGAGACAACTGATGGCGCTCATGTGTTTAAAATTAAAAATCGTTTTTTATACAAGAAATAAATTACATAACAAGAAACACACTAAAAAGGGAAGAAACCTAATTACAGACAGCGTAGAATCTCAATTCGACACGTGATAAAAACAGTGGCAATGTGGCAGTGTCAGAGCTATGCCGTTTGGAACTCCAGTTTCTGACAGGGCCACACATAACGAGTAGGTTTGGCACCAAGCGGTATTACAATCGGAACCCTGCTAACAGGGCGCTGGCGAAAATTCAAGAAAAGTAGGCATCAGGATCCGCCGTTCTCTGGTCGTTTTATCTCTACATGTGGCAACCAAAGATTTGCCAGGCGCGGAATCACAAATCAATAAAGTGACAGTGGCAACGTTGCCTCTGCACAATTCCTTTGCGTGTTCTGGGAAAACCTTCCCTGATTTCGAATGCAACCGCTGATCCTTGCTGTGCTCGGTGTCGAGGGTAATACCTGCAATCCTCTAGGTTAACGAATAGTAGCGATTAACGAAGCGGACTTCGTGCAGACCAGACAATCCTGATGCACGATCTTGATGAGCCTTATGCAGAAATCCGACTCGCTCAACAAACGAACAAACAAGCAGCAACAATGCTCAATATATAGGATCATGCGATAAGACATGAAGAGACAAAAACGACCAGAGAATGGCGGATCTTGATGCCTACTTTTCTTGAATTTTCACCACAGCCCTGTTAGCAGGGTTCCGATTGTAATACCGATTGTATTAACGGTCAACTTTTCACAGGGAAAATTCACTCGTTCTCGATTTCTTACTTGATATAAAATTCAGGATGCGTTGAATGAAATTATGGACGCCCAACACAATAGAAATCGTTAGAAAATATCATGACTTTGCAAACTTTGCAGCCAACATTTTTAAACAGATACACATGAGTAAGCGATGTTGATAAGATAACGATATCATGAAATGCCGCCTTTGGTAAAATTGTCAACTAAGGGTTGGTGTTGGTAAAATTGTCAACTAATAGTTGATGTTGGTAAAATTGTCAACTAATAGTTGATGTTGGTAAAATTGTCAACTAATAGTTGATGTTGGTAAAATTGTCAACTAATAGTTGGTGTTGGTAAAATTGTCAACTAATAGTTGGTGTTGGTAAAATTGTCAACTAATAGTTGGTGTTGGTAAAATTGTCAACTAATAGTTGATGTTGGTAAAATTGTCAACCAATAGTTGGTGTTGGTAAAATTGTCAACTAATAGTTGATGTTGGTAAAATTGTCAACTAATAGTTGATGTTGGTAAAATTGTCAACTAATAGTTGATGTTGGTAAAATTGTCAACTAATAGTTGATGTTGGTAAAATTGTCAACTAATAGTAGGTGTTGGTATCTTCGCGAATGATAATTGTTATAAAGATAGAACTATCAAATTTTATGATTTGCGACTCGTTTTAAAATTTGTATCTATTTTTAGAATAATGGATGAAAAATTAAATACTATTGACGGATCTTCGTTTGTGATATGTCAAAATGAAAACATTGATTAATCACATGACTAAATGTGGTACAACAAAGTCGTAGAGTATGAAATCCTTTTGATCTGGTGCCATTAACATCGTATATAATAACAAGAACTTAAGTTAGTTGTGAGACTACAACTTCTGCCTGACAATGTAAGGATAGTTCTGCCTTACTTTTCCATATTGCATGAAATATTACAAAAGTTATGCCATGGAAACATTGATAAGTCAAAAACTATTTTTTCTGATGAAGCTGACATTTTGCATGATGATTACTGTTAGCAAAGAGCAAAAGTTGCATCAATCAAATTTGAAATTCCGTCAAGATTTCGACCTTGACAGAACTTTTCAAGTTCAATGTATAAGGACAAGATCAGGATGCAGGATTTCAGTGGTTACAATATGAACTAAGTAACGAGTCTGTACAATGAAAAGAACCGAAGTTGTCGCCAAAAGTGTGATTTTCACATTTTACGTGAACTTGACCTTTAGCCTAGATATCCCAAATTGAAATAAGTTCTAAGGTAAACTCCAACAGATATTTTGACCAAATTTGGTGACGATTGGCGGAGGTAACAAAGCAACAGTGAAAATATACATCAATTATCCGATTCGAATTCAGACTATGATTTAAGCGGGAAAATAAAAATACCGATTGAACTTCAACTGAAAGCAACATTGTTTAGTTGTTTTGTTTTGCTTCCCCTCCCTCTCCCTCTCCCCTCTTTCTCTCTCTCTCTCTCTCTCTCTCTGTGTTGTAGAGAATTTAGAAAATATTCTAAAAACATACACAATATTATCAAGTAATTCTGCTTCAGTAAAAACAGAACATTCTAAAATATGTAAATCTCGAACAGGCAGAATACCCGTCGGTGTAAGGGTTATCGTGGCCTTTTGTCGTAGTCGTTTTGCACGCCAATCACAAACAAGAGGGCAACCATACAGTTCTACACAATAAGATGATTTTGAATGTTACTGTGAATGGAAGCAGGTGATATATCATATATTTAGTTAGCAGAGTTTTATAAAGCAAATGCACAGTTGGATTAAATTTTAAATCTACATACGATCAAAACTAAGAAACCAGTATAATTACGAAAATAATGATACGCCATTTTTACTGAATCTACTGAGAATGTTGCATGTTTTCGAGACTCGATATGAAACTTCACAATAAATAATAAATGATATGAAAGTATCGAAGAAAGTATAGAAAAAGAGGAAACAAACTGAGTTGGAAAACAAGTCGCACAAAACGTAAAAACGTAACGTAAAAGTAAAAACAAGTATATTTTAGCGAAGATAATCGTAGATTGCATGGATATCTTATGTTTATAGGTCATGTTTCGGATCGAAATGTTTATGGATATAGATAAACTTCGTTATATGTTAGCCATAATGAGACGACACAATATAAAAGTATGGCGTCTACGAGGAGAATTGTATTTATTTCACATGTATTCGGATCTTTTAGTCAGTTTTCAGCGTACAATGTCTCTACATTTTATGCTATGGATTTGGTCATTTTAATTAGACATATGGGGGTGAATTACATGTCTGGCACCTTTACTGCGACATGAAATTAAAATAGCAGATCAAGTGATTGTTGATAAAGGAATTCAATTTATTTACCATGACCCAACAGAAGTGAACCGGGTCGATAATCAGTCAAACTCACATCGTTAACTGAATCGCAGGCGGCAAATGTCCTTCCAAAAGTTTGGTCGTTTCAATATAGATGACACACATCTGATTTTCTTCCAACTCCTTCCATACTTGATCTGATTACACAACTGGAAATGGTGCTGGTGATTATCTATTGTCTCTCTGCTGATAATCATTGACTTCAACTAAACCGAAATATCTGTATGAATTCTATATTGAAACTAAAGATCTTGGAATAATCACTATTGCAATCACATTTGATGGATCAAGAGGTTTAGCGAATTCTATCTATGAACTTTGTTCATTTGTTTGTGAGGGAAATTGCATTTCCTGGTAAACTTTCTGGAAAGCTTTTGTGCAGTCAATGATAAAATGTAGTGGATTGGGTGAGGCTCTAGAACAAGTTGGTGGAATGGACACACGACCTAATATGATTTCCGATATGGCAGTATCCAGATCACTGTGGGTCACTCCCTAGTAGAGTCTGTCCGAGTCTACAGATTAGTGGCACCACTGATCTTTACTTGTCAATAGATGAGAGTATTGGTGATCAAGGTTACTCGACGTAAATTCACTAGACCAACTCGACAATCAACTAAATCCCATCCATTTACTGTGGAGGTCCCCAGATGCCGGAGAGCTTTCTACTCAAATAGTTTATTTCCTCGTGCTGCTGGCCCCTGGAACTCCCTCTCTGTCCCCTGTTTCTCCGACAGTACTGACATGCAGAAATTTAAAACTAATGTAAATAGACATCTCGCTGCGCAGATCACAATTTAGGTTGACTCCCCCACACCTTATCTTTTTTTTCTCAGTGGCTCCTTACGTCTATAGTGGCGGCCTGCCTTGTTTGGGGTGAACTATGTTTTTAAAAAAAGCACGCACTAATGATGACACAACAGCAAAAAGAATAATGGTGTAAATTGATCTCCAATTCATAACACATCCTCTTCAAACAAACCAGGAAGCTTGAGGATTTTATCGCTATTTTGATTTTTCACCGTTTAAAAACCATCACTTTGGAATATACTGTAATTATCCGTTATATTATGGAAATGTATGATTAAATAAGATGATTCACAGTCGGGAGATTCCAAAATACTAAAAACGGGGCGGGTTGAGTGATTGGTGTAATTGATAATGGTGCAGACTATGGAAATAGCTAAGTCGAGTTCAAACCCTATGGGATACAGCGCGTTCATATACGCACTAATACCCATTTGGAAAGGTGTGTGCTAAAAAATTTCCCGCATTTATGGATGAGAATAGCAACTTGTCTTCAATAAATCATATCATAATGACTCGTTTAAATTAGGTCTTGTTTTATTGCATTACAGGGCACAAAAATACTCATCAAATACTCATCAAATAAGTAAGGTTATGAGTAAATGTTAAAGATGTGCAATTTTATGGCCGTCAACGACCTCAGACATAAAATGAAATCAACCAACAATTGTGTATTATCATAAATAATTAAGTTATCATTAATTAAGTTATTTACATCTATATAGTCTGATTTTTTGTTCAAGACCATTTTTAATCTGAATATGGTAGGCATCGTCACGACCTCCTCTGACAGGATGTTCCATAGAGCAGAAACACGGACAGAGAATGTTGTCTTTTTCTGTTGAGTGGAAAGCGACTATGATACATCTTCTGTGGGTGGCCATGGAGACCGGGACTTGATGCTGGGGTGAAAAAACTCCTCAAAAAGTAAATTTAAATTTCCGTTGATGTTGTACGCCAGACTCCAGTTCGCTGCTCAAGTGATAACATATTTAGTCTTTGAAGCCGCTCACAATACTAGTTGACAATCGTGGAATACGCTCCAGGTGTACGATATCATTTTGAAGATAAGGATTTTTGTTTAGATGGAGTACTCAAGAATGGGCCGTACCAGAGTTATTTATTGAGGACGGAACGCGTCTGCTGTTAGGTTGAGAAAGGAAGTCCTGTTCACGTATAGAAAACCCGCCTAATTAATATGCCATATAATTAGCTGATCGTATTATTTCAAAATTAAGTAGAAATATATTTTTACTAAATCAATGACAGTTGTGTAAAATATGATGATTTTTTTTAATATTTTTAATTGCGGATGAGAAAATATTGATTAATATACATCTCAAAGGATTAACGAGCGGACCCTAAAGTCATAAGAAATTAATAAAACTGGAAAACTATTTTTATAGCAAATTGAAGTAAGTATTTCATGATATTTTGACAATAGAAAATATATGATGAATATTTATTGTTGAAAAATTGTAAATTTTATTATGCAATTTAAAGAGTTTCACAGAAAAAGTTTAATAATATTTAAGACGGTCGTTTACATTTTATGATCAATTTAATTTGTCCAACATTAAACAAACGTCATTTCGCGATATATTGCAAGCCGCCATTTTATGAAAAGTGCACCCCTAGGATTTTTTTTATGTCTCTTTATGTATTAAACAAAAAAATGTTATATATAAGCAATATTGCCATGCACACGTTTTTTGAGATTTGAAACACCTACCATTTGACAAAGAGGTGTTCCTCGAAATATATTATGGAACACGATCACACAGATTACATCAGTGTTGAAGTCTTGCCTAATCAAGTAAGATTTGATATATAGAAAAAAAATTATTTCAAAAGTTTTTGAAAAAATATATAATTAAAATCACTTTTTTGTCTTACTTCTTAACGCCGACATATTTCCATTTATTACATTGTGATAGCCTTCTAATACTCCCCCCTCTCTCTCTCTCTCTCTCTCTCTCTCTCTATATATATATATATATATATATATATATATATATATATATATATATATATATATATATATATATATCCCCATATTATGATGAGGTGTCAAAGTATATCAGCCATTGGAATATTATATGCTAAATTGTCGAAAAAGAATATATTGAAGTCCAGAAAATGGGTGAAACAGTCAAAATGTTATATATGTAAAGTTCAATATATGTAAATGTATTATGCCTCCAAACATTGGCATTGTTGTGGATATGATGCGATATATGCAAAGTGAGAAAAATAATTGAGAAACAAGGGAAAACATCAAGTGCGATTCAACATATATTTGTTTTTTTCTTCTTCTCATAAACAAGCACAAAAAATATGATTTAATACGGACAAACGCTGAAAATTGACAAAATAAAAAAATAATTTTTTTTTACGCATCATACCCGAAGCAAAAAGGATTAAAAAAAACAGCATTTATTAGTTTAGTATTTATATTCATTAGTATCTGTTGACATCGTAAGATCGGTAAGTATATAAGTATGTAGGTATGTAGTATCACCAGTATTCATATATAGGTGGCGGTCATTATGGCTTTACAAAATCATGTTGCCACAGATGAGCCTGTAATTCATATTATTTTAATTAACAATGGACGCCTTTGACCGCGATCTTTTCAACTGTGACGCCGTTTAATTTCAGTCGTATTAAACAAGTATTCACGGCAACAATCTTTCACATATTTCATTGGAGCTGGGCGTGACAAATACGGTTTGCATTATTTTCTTTTCCTTATTAGATTATTTTATCTAATTTTCTACGTGCATTTTTAAACATGCTATAAACTTTCTTTCGATGTTTATACAATCCTGGTCTCCCTGGGTCTGTGTTCTCTGGTTCAAATTCTATCACAGTATGTGGCAAATAAAGAAATGCTAGTGTGTGCATTCCCTCTCACCCCTCTATCTCTATCTCCTCGCTTTCTCATTGTGAATTATACAGTGTTAGACAACTACTAATATTTATCAGGTCTGACACAAGGTCACATTTTGAAATTCATGAAAATAAGGGGGAAGAAAACCGGGGAAAGAGTCAAAACAGCAAAGATGTCAAACAGCCGCTTTCTGCGTGGTGTGAAATAATTACTCTTTTCAGTATTAAGAAAATAAACGGATATTTATTTTTACGCCCTGGATTTATCTCCGTGGGTCTGGTTCAAGGTAACGCGAAATAGCAGAAGTCTGACTTCCAAATAAGAGAGTGAACTTTAAAATGGGATTCTACTTTCTTGTGATCCCACGTTTAATCGTTTGTCCCTTTAAATCTCCGATATCGACTCACGAGAGAGAAAGAGAGAGAGAGAGAGAGACAGGCAGACAGAAAGGCATATAAACAAAGAGACTTGTCGAGACCAATTTGCATCATATTTTCAAAATTTAATTAAATTATTCCATAAATGGGCCCACTATTGCATTTACTAATCAACGGTTCTCATGTAGTGCAGATTTTACAGAGTGCACATCTACTGTTGTTCAGAGTGCACATCTACTGTTGTTCAGAGTGCACATCTACTGTTGTTCAGAGTGCACATCTACTGTTGTTCAGAGTGCACATCTACTGTTGTTCAGAGTGCACATCTATTGTTGTTCAGAGTGCACATCTACTGTTGTTCAAAGACATTGGGGTAGGAAGTGACAGTGCAATCAAAGGTAGAGCGCACATATGCAATACTAATGTTTGCACGAATCATAATTTCCCACAGCTATCATGCAACTGTATACATTCAAAACATTACATGAACCATCTAACTAAGAGTTTAAATAGCAATTCGTTTCCAATGAATCGTTTGCAATAAATTGTTGACAATATTAAATTAGAGCTGCTCTTCACTCGCTTTTGTAGATCGCTTTTGTTGATTGCTTAATCGATAAATGTAGGTTGGTCTGTCAAGTTATTGGTATGCCAACATATCAACGTTTTTATTGGTCATTTAAAGTAATTAACGAACGTATAATATCTCTATTCCGCAATGTTACTATCAAAGAACTAAAAACATGACTAGGACAAAAGTTCACAGATAAAATGAGTTAATTTTGTTTTGTACAACGAAATGGGTTCAATTAAAGTGGCGAAATTTTGTATATTCAATGCATTGCTCTTCGCCACTGCTTGTAATTTAATTGATGCAGCACCGCCAACGCTCACTTTGCCCCAATTGAAATGAATGGATCTCTCCTTGAGAAAGCCCCTTGCATTGATAAGCTTCTTGATCTAATCTTCACTCCAGACTTCAAATGAAAGACTCACATTAAATCTGTTGCTAAGGTCGCTGTAAAAAAGGTTGGATCATTCCAGAAAGTATCTCATGCCTGACGCAATCCTCTACCTGTATAAGAGCCAAATACGTCCTAAGATGGAGTACTGTTGCCAGAGCTGGGGAGGTGCCGCCAAGAGCACAATTTCCTGCCTTGACAGAGTACAAAATCGACTTCGAAATCTAGTGTGGAATGCCTGTCTTCTTCCCTACAGCTTCTTTCTCACCGAAGAGACGTTGCGTAATTTTCATAGTAGGTGCTCGACTGAGCCTCAATCTATGGTTACCTCTGTAAAACATTTACAACAAAACTCGTCTAGCTGCAACCATTTTAAATAATTGCCCTTTCTCCATCTGTGTATCTAAAACTAAACGGAATTTCCATGAGCAATGTGTATTTCCCAGAACTGCCCGTCTGTTGAACACAGTATCACAAGGCTGCTTCCCGGCTGACTACAACATTGACGTTTTCAAGTCTAATGTAAACAAATTCTGGTTGAGCCGTCCTCTTAAATAATCAACTTATGACCAGTTACAGCCATCGTCACAAATCCCTTCGATGTTTCACCGTCCACCTGACAAACTCAATAAACCTTATCCTCGAGTGGCCTTTAGGCCTTGATAAGCGGTGACACGTTAGTAAATAAAAAAGGAACGAGTCAACAGATATTTCTTTCATTTGCAATATTTGATTGTATCCCCTTTTTAATGTTTTAGCCATTAAAAGATGCATTTACGTTACCTTTTTGATTACTTTCTCATATTGATTATTTCTCATAGATTTTTTATCGAATTACAATCGAACTAAACAGTCTGGATATTAAATCGATAAAAAAATCTAGTATTATCAATCAAGGGCAATCTAGTATTATCAATAAAGGGCAATCTAGTATTATCAATCAAGGGCAATCTAGTATTATCAATCAAGGGCAATCTAGTATTATCAATCAAGGGCAATCTAGTATTATCAATCAAGGGCAATCTAGTATTATCAATCAAGAGCAATCTAGTATTATCAATCAAGGGCAATGTAGTATTATCAATCAAAGGCAATCTAGTATTATCAATCAAGGGCAATCTAGTATTATCAATCAAGGGCAATCTAGTATTATCAATCAAGGGCAATCTAGTATTATCAATCAAGGGCAATCTAGTATTATCAATCAAGGGCAATCTAGTATTATCAATCAAGGGCAATCTAGTATTATCAATCAAAGGCAATCTAGTATTATCAATCAAGGGCAATCTAGTATTATCAATCAAGAGCAATCTAGTATTATCAATCAAGGGCAATCTAGTATTATCAATCAAGGGCAATCTAGTATTATCAATCAAGGGCAATCTAGTATTATCAATCAAGAGCAATCTAGTATTATCAATCAAGGGCAATCTAGTATTATCAATCAAGGGCAATCTAGTATTATCAATCAAGGGCAATCTAGTATTATCAATCAAGGGCAATCTAGTATTATCAATCAAGGGCAATCTAGTATTATCAATCAAGGGCAATCTAGTATTATCAATCAAGGGCAATCTAGTATTATCAATCAAGGGCAATGTAGTATTATCAATCAAGAGCAATTTAGTATTATCACTTTGGATTTTTGTTCGGGGGGGGGGCAAACAGTTTTGTACCTTTATGAGTCATTGACGAATAGGCAGGTGAATATTTTGTTTTTTATATCATTTTTATCTGCTTAAACCCTGATTGTTATTCCAGAAGATGCCGTTCGAAATGTGGACATGGTACACGAAATCATTTGGGGTAATGGCTGAAATTGTATATCTTTCATCAAATATCTTAACCTTAAACGTTCGGATTTTTTCTATTAATTCCAACAAATTGTTTTAAAAACAATCTACAAGTTCTGAAATAAGCCCATTAAACATTCTATAATAAAATATTCAATGTTTTAATGGACCCATTTTAATACTTTCAGTATCGAATTTTTAATAGGCCTATTTCAATACTGGCAGTCCTGAAAAAGACCCGTTAAGTTTTGAATTTGCCCTTTAAGTTTTGTATTTGCCCGTTAAGTTTTGAATTTGCCCGTTAAGTTTTGTATTTGCCCGTTAAGTTTTGAATTTGCCCGTTAAGTTTTGAATTTGCCCGTTAAGTTTTGTATTTGCCCGTTATGTTTTGAATTTGCTAATGAGCTTATTTAAATACTTCAGCACTTGTGTTGTGACTGTTTGGGAAAAACCTTCAACCAATTGCATATAGTTATGTTATAAATAGAAATGGAGTATTGATCAATTTGTATATGCATTTCAACTTTCATTTTTTAACAAATTAGAAAAATTAATTGAAAAGTAATAGTTTTATTAAAGGCGGCAAGAAATGAATACCAGCCGTTCCAAATGTTGACATGGCATCAGAAAATCATTTGTCTGATGGATCTTTCATGAAATTGTATTTTTTTCATCAAACACCTTGTCTTTTAATGATTCATATGTTCTATCAATTGCTGAAATGTAGATTCATCCAGAAATCAGACTTAACCCGATTCTTCAGATGTCCAGGCTTCATGCTGCTTTTTAGACAAATGCTAGATACGTTGATGTTATAGCATGTGTTAACCAGCCCGAATTGTTCTTAACAATGGCGATGTGCATAGTTGTATTGTTGCAATGTAATGTTGCACAGCTGTATTGTTGCAATGTAATGTTGCACAGCTGTATTGCTGCAATGTAATGTTGCACGCATTGCCCGCTCAGAATAGACATCATGGTGTAGAGCCACAATTATTTTTACTTTGGTTCACCCCAAACAAGGCAACACATTGCAACTGAGACATAAGGGGTCACTGTTGATTAGGGGCCATACCTACAGAGGTATTCTAAGTGGAGATTATAGTTGTTAAAGGAAAGGAGCTTTGTCTTTGTTGCATTAAATGTTACCACCCATTTGAGTCATACGTGTCTGTGAAAGGAATGATTTCTTTTACACATTTTCTGAAGTCAATATTTATTAATCATCATAATAACCTCTCAAACGACAATAAAAAAATATGCGAACCATTCCAAAATAAAATCGTTTGATTTTAGGTTGGAAGGATACTGTACTTGTTCGATCCCACCCCTATTTCATCTAGTCCGGCTTACGAATCTACCCTAAAGATCAGCCTGCTTATGGCAGCTCTCATATACTAAATACAGCGAGCGTTATACCACTGGCGAGCGTGGGGAGAATCTTATTTTAATGTAACTTATTCACGCTTTCATTCATTTTTACATTTTATTCTGTTCGACATATTCTTCTAAGATAGTCATCTATACAGGAAGTCGGAGTAATGTTCACTTTCATACTAGTATCTACTACCACTGCCACCAATGTTTACCAGGAAGTCTTCTCCATAGGATACACATCTTAATAGCACCGTCATTATGTCATATTTCGATCTTGCTATTATATGTTACCTACTCTACATTTCCTACCTGAACACAGGACGCTCCCTTTACCTACAGTTTCTTTTCTTTACGTTTTATTGTCTACTTCCAAGACCTTTGTTGCATTCTCGATTGACGGAATAACAGATCAGCAGATGTCATTTTAACGATCACAACGTGGCATTAAGACAATTATTCGTTAGCAGTCGCTTACATACGCTTTACTCTTTATTTATTTTTCAATACATTTCATATTACAGTCTTCGAACCACATGATTTATATAAAAGAAAATCTCTGGTCACGTTTGGTATATTAATTTACTTATTTAACTTTCTTTTTTTTTCTCTGAAATATCGATTTTCATGGGCCTATAAATATCAAGGAGAAACTTACCACTTTCATTCATTCAAAATTATAGGAATACCGGATAAACAAATCAGCAGATTAGCCGATTATTAGATTAGTATATTTCGAACACTCACAAGTCAACAAGACAATCTCTCATGAATAGTTGCTCACATTATTCTTACATTCATTTTTTAAATACATTCTGTATAATAATTTTTGGACAATATGAATTCTATAGCAACATTTTTACTCTAGGCTAACGCTGTGTACATTTATGTACGCATTTTACGTTTTCATGCTTCATAAAGTATTAATTTTCAAAGGGTTTAAAACGCCGAGGTGTAATGTACATCAATACAAACGCTAGCCGTTCAGATTCTCGGCATAACGGAAAATTCCGTTATTACAATGTTGCTGGGTTTGACCAAATTTCTGTTGCTCGCAAAAGACAGTGGTGGCTCATCTGGTCGTTAAATTCGGCAGCTATATTTTTCACTATGCTCATAAACATTCAAACATACAAAATAAAACCTTGTTGTTACGCTGTCATAGTTTTCAAAGTACGCATTCACGAGCGCTGCAGAAAATTTCAATGAATTATTTCTTGAAATAAAAACCTACTTGAAAATACTAACTTATTACCTGAATTTATTTTACTTATAAAATTAATTCTACTTGTAAGCATTTCGATTTAGTTATCTTATATATAAATAAAAAATAAAATGTAAAAGGCTCTTTTGTAAGCTATGGAAGAGGGAGATAAATAGAAAGAGGAGTGACATAAAGAAAACAGCGTTTTTATGTTAATTAGAATTCATCACAGCTACAAAGGTAACGGGATGCATCTTCCCAAACATTACCACCTTCTTCCGTAGAGTGATGGGTGTATTGGCTGTCGTATGACGAGTTTTCATCTGCGAGGGAATGGCAACGGGACCGACTAGCCCATTTCTAGCAATTCCTTAGACATAAAATTAACATTTGAAGTATGCACGCGACCGTTTCCGTCCATTTTTTCTCATAGTGCCACACAGTCTTAGGGTTAGGGTATTTTTTATTCATATTAAATATTACCTTCCTTCCAGTGTTTGTGTATAAATACAGTTATTTACCCTCTCCACCCCAAAAGAAATTCCTTGCCTCTACGTAAGTTCGTTGCTGCTAGGATGCTTTTTCGTAGTTATAAAATAATACGAATGTTTAAATGTTTATTACTAATTATAAATTTAGTAATGACAGAACACTACAATTAATATTGATACATAATTAAATAAAATCAATTAAAAAAATACTTATATGGGTTCAGAAGTGAACCCATGAGTGTCTTGGAGTTTTCAATGTTCTTGGGCAACGCCCGTACACAGGTCAGCTAGTAATAAATAAAATGGCAATAATGGCTGATACAATATCAATGAGGCATACGATCCTATAACTTTCTATTAAACGTATACTTACAGAGTGCTCTAAAACTGCTGCTAATAACTGTAACGCCAAAACGCAATAGCTATTTAAACGATTCCTCATAAACGATTCTTTTCAAGATACAATCGGATTTTATATATCGCTTGGAGGAAAGTACTACTAATATGAAATGATGAATATCATTGTTACTACCTCCATACCTACCGACCTACCGACCTACCTCCATACCTACCTACCTACCTACCTACCTACCTACTTATCTACGTGTAATTGTTAACACACTACTAACAATATACTATGAAGTATTCCCGAAACTTTGATGAATCAAAAACTATTTATTTGATCAGACTGAAATTTTGCAAGGTGGTTACTGTTATCAAAAACCATCAGATCCATGCATCAAATTTAGAGAAACTCGAGTCTCTATGATAAACAGAATCAAAGTTATCGCAAAAAGTGTGACTTTCACCTTTTCTTTCCATGACCTTGACCTTTGACCTAGATTTCCCAAAATCAAATAAGTTCTCATTTAAACCATGATCGATATTTTGTCGATGTGGGCGCTAGGCTGTACACAAACAAAACATAGCGACAAACTCAACCGAAAACGTCACATCCGCTGAAGTAATAAGTGAAAATACTTACCTTATAAATGCTGTTGCAATCTTACAATGTTTTGTGCCTTTCCAGATTAGAAGCCACCAAAAAGGAAGTAAAACTCGTCTAAGTACTAGTGTTTCGACGATTAATCGGAATCGGGAATCGGAAAGATCGGAACATTTTTAGAATATCGGAATCGAAAATTTTTTAGCCTAATTTCCGATTTCAAAAACGATTCCTTCTAATTTTTTGTTTTTTTGTTTAAAAATTTTCTATTGCTGGTACTAATGATAAAATGATAAATATTTATTGTTTTTAAACAACCAGTAAAATTTAAATCTATACATCATGATAACGAATTTAGGTAACAATTGCACCGGAAAAAAACGCCACGGTAGAAATAGCACGGGTTAAAATGGCACAAGTGAAAATATAGATGAAAATCTGACAATGAGTTTATTAAAATCTTGGATACAATACATGAAGGGAAAGCATACAAATAGTTTGTCAAATTAAAAAGAAAATTATATCTACATGTAAAAGTAGATGAAGATCGTCAGCTACCCCCTCCACCCAAAAGTGAGATTCTACTTTTTTGGGCGATTACGCGTGTACACCCTGAAAAACCTGGGGAAAACAATTATTTTAGAATTTGGAATGGAGGATCAGTGTCACATATAAATTTAACGTAAACCTCTAACCAAATTTCAAGACCATATAACCATATTTTTTTTCTTTTTGGCTAAGGAAAATAAATATTGTGTGTTTAGGGAGCGAGAGAATAACAACATTCCCTTAATTCTACCACTAACTTTAAACTCGAGTGGCAAGAGTTCCCCCAAAGAAAAAAAACTGCAACCCTTCATTAAACCTACTAATAACCCTACGTCCACGTGGCACCGCCACTAAAAAGACCCTTAATCCCATCACTAACCGGGTGAAAAGAGTTTTCACACCCCAAAACTCCCCATAACCTACCACTAACCCTAAGTCCGGGTGGCAACGGTCCCCAACCCTACCATTAACTTTAAGTCCAGATTTAAGATTTAACACAACAACAAATAAGGAACGTTATTTTGGCGGGTTCAATATTGGATGGGTGGGCTTATCCCCTATTTAAACTATCGGGAGGGGGGCATAAACTTAGACAATTCTATATTATTTGCTTGAAAAGAACAGAGTAAATACTTATTTAAAAATACTTATTTTAAAATATTTATTTTAAAATATGTACTTTGAGATGTATGTTACTACTTGATTAATTTATAGCATAAAATTAGAATTGTATTTACAGTTTCACTGCAAATCATTTGCATGATCCAATTACGATCCTCCAATTTATAGTCAGCGAATTCGGAATTACCCAACCTCGTCAAAATATTTTTATGTTTAATATTTAGATGACGATGAGAGGTCAGTTTGCTATGTAAGTCTGACGTAAATTGACCCCTAGGTTAGATGAGGTGACATTCTTTCGTTAAGGATGTTTACATGAAACTAGCATAGCTAACTGGACAGACCCCGTAATTGTATCAGAATCGGTGATTGTATCAGAATCGGTAACTGTATCAGAATCGGTAATTGTATCAGAATTGGTAATTGTATCATAATCGGTAATTGTATCAGAATCGGTAATTGTATCAGAATCGGTAATTGTATCATAATCGGTAATTGTATCAGAATCGGTAATTGTATCAGAATTGGTAATTGTATCATAATCGGTAATTGTATCAGAATCGGTGATTGTATCAGAATCGGTAATTGTATCAGAATCGGTAATTGTATCAGAATCGGTAATTGTATCATAATCGGTAATTGTATCAGAATCGGTAATTGTATCATAATCGGTAATTGTATCAGAATCGGTAATTGTATCAGAATTGGTAGTTGTATCAGAATCGGTAATTGTATCAGAATTGGTAATTGTATCATAATCGGTAATTGTATCAGAATCGGTGATTGTATCAGAATCGGGAAAAATATTGGAATCGTCCCATCACTACTAAGTACTAAATCATCTCAGAAAAACATCAAAAAGTGTAAGTACAAAGTCCTTCTGAAAAGTAACGAAACCGAGTGTGCTGTGTGCTGTATGGGGGAAAGAGGGCGATTGGCTTGTGTTATCATCTAGCGTTATAAATTGGGATAACATAAATGTCATGTAAGCTTATTGCAAATTGCATTTTGTCTCCACCTCCTCTTTGCGTGTTTTTCATTTAAAAGCATTGATGACAGACCGATGCATATAGAGCAACGATAAAAAGAGCATTACCGTACTCGAAAAAACTTAGAACAACAATCGAATATTTATTTGTCGTAATTTTTACATTAATTAAGTTTATAAAAATTAAACACATCCACAGACAAAAAAAACATTACGGCTATTGTTACGCATACATGCATTTGTACATTACATTCAGTGTTATTGTTTAGAATTGCTTGATAATTTAGAATGCGGATATCGCTTGTATAACTTGTGGCGACTGTGAAATTTTTCCATTTCCACAAACGCATGGTGGTCATCAAGGGAACCCATTTTGAAGGCGGCAAAACCTTGAAGAGGACCATAACGATTGAACTAAAGGACACGAAAGACAAATCCTCCCAGAAATGTATAGAGGCACAGCCGGGAAGGATGAGAAACTATATTAGGCTCGAGATGGAAATTACTTGATGGGGAAACCATGTTTGGAATTGAAATAAATTGTTTGTGATACAAGTCTCGTTACTTTTTTTATGGAAATCGCTCCAGACAAGTCATGAAGCCATTTAATGTAAGGAGCTAAAATATATTACTTCAAGGTCAAAACCTGGCCAACGATAAATGTTAGATAGATAGATTCCGACCTAGAAAACAGCAATTCTTCCCCCATTGTCAGAAACATCGCCCATAGAATTTGAGGACTAAATGACAAAATAAGTGAATCAAGAGTTACGAGGCTGCCGAAAGTAAAGCCAAGGTCCACTTTTAACTCTCCTCCTTTTCAGACACACATTGTATATAAATATTAATATCTTAGTTGGATGAGGAATGATCTTAGTTGGATGAGGAATCATTTTAGTTGGATGAGGAATGATCTTAGTTGGATTAGGAATGATCTGTTAAACACAATTATGTTAGGTTATTCGGAAAATAATGATAGATTTCAGAAAGAAACATTTATTTGTTCACCCATTTATTGAACCTTGACAATTTGCTTCAGATTGTCGAACGCCGTTGATATACTGACATCAAGTGCATTAGGAATTTCTCTGACACGTTGACTTTATTTAACAATTGCATGGCTGCCCTCTACTTTTTGCATTACCACTACTTGATTTCTGAAATCATCTTTGTACTGTCCGATTAATTGTGGAGCGTTTTTCCTAGGCTGTAATGATATTGGCGGCTGAAGAGCATTATGACCAAGTTAAAATTAATGCAAGAAAAGTATACGCATTCCTTATAGTTTCATATTTGTTATCAGGGACTTATATGATATGAATCAAAATTGCATTCAAGAACAAAGTCTCCGGTGAAGGTTATTAAGGCATACACATGTAACATTGTGTATAAAAGCCCACTGCAAAAACCCTAACCCTAAGCCAACTTTTTAGAAAATTAATGAAAATAAATTGGCCAGTATTTTCCGAGCAATCAGTTGCACATTATTAACGTAATCAATATCTATCTTGGCCATTACATATCTACGTTTCTTTGGATGATATGGCTGGAAAGAGCAGAGCAATGGCAAAAGGCATAAAAGATCCCCAAAAACATGAATCCTTATGTATTTTATTTACCTCCTCCCTAGGAGGTTAGACACAAGGTCCGGTGTGGGTTGGATGAAACAAACTGGATTCTAACCAGGTTTTCATTCCGTGTCGTTAACCATTTACCTACTATCATTCCCCAAAATAACTTCTTGGCCTTTTGGCTAAGATCAAAGTGTAGTATCTGTTACGATAGATACTGCACCCCATAGACTGGTATTGTCTTTGCCTTCGGGGCTTGATTTACGCCGGTCTATGGGTCTGTCCTGTGCAGTTCTAGGAGGTCCACCCTCCCAGGCTTCGCCTCCCATCTTTGGGGAGGAGTAAGTTTATTGCTTACTGCCTGAGGCGCCCCTACCGGGGAATGCCGACGGGCTGCCCAGGCAATTTTTAAACCCCACTTTCCCGACCCGACCTTGGGTCACATCTTACTTGTGGGAGTAAGATAAAAACTGGCCTTGTGCCTAACTCCTGGAGAGGAGTAAATTAATACTATCATTCCCCAAATGGAATCTACTTGCGTTGTCATAAAGGCTCAGTATGGAGAATTCTGATTGGATGAGGCTGGAGAGTTCAAATTAATATAACTGGTCCAGTTGTTTGAACTTGAAAAGTTTTATGTTAAGCTAAAGCACTTCGCTTTTAAGAAGAGACTTGGATCGGTCAGTCTTAGGTCGGGTAGCTGTCTGAGCCGATATGTTGCGAAAGTACACGAAATCGGCGATGGTGGCGGTATATCACTGGCGATCTCTCTGGCTACGATTTTGGACTGTTGAAATTCCGAGAGAAAGTTAGTCTACCTTTAAGTTACTCTCACATCTTTAGAATGTTACATGAGTTAAATAATTTGGCTTTTTGTTTTTGCGTATGCTTTTGAGAGTCTGTTGGTTTCTCGTTAAAATAGCCGACGGCGGCATCGGCGTAGCTGCCTTTTGCTTGGGTAACTTTCATTTTTATTTTTCTTGGAGGGGGGGGGGGGGGGGTCAGGACATGTGGTAAATATTAGAATTGAATTAAATCGCAACAACAATATAAAGGAATGTGTTTATTTATCCTACTATCCTCTTCCCAGAGGAATTAGATTATACAATCAAAAACAAACAAATATGGTATAATTGCGTTGAATCTTCTGTTTCTCTGTTATTCATATATATATATATATATATATATATATATATATATATATATATATATATATATATATATATATATATGCGACTGACTCCAACCGCCACTCCTGTACTGATAAGGGTAGAAAATCTGAAACGACGTTATCTATAGGTATAAAAACACTTTAATATTTAAAAAATATTTTTAGTATATATATATATAGAGAGAGAGAAAGAGAGAGAGAGAGAGAGAGAGAGAGAGAGAGAGAAATTCAAGGCAATGTTAATTATAACATATTTTCTAGTTTTTAATTTTATAATCTAATATATATATATATATATATATATATATATATATATATATATATATATATATATTAGTAGCGCCCACTGTCGTATAGACAGTTGGGTTTCGATCCTGTTTTTAGGCACTTGCTTGTCTAGCCACACTGAAAAACTGTAATACAGCAAAATAATCTGTTTGTGGATGACTAATCAAACAAATAGAGATAAACACTCACTAATAAATATGATACTCCATTTTCTCCTTATGCCAGAACTTATCTTTAATCGAAACTTGCATTTCAAAATAGTAAAAATCTCGACGCCTGTACATTCAAATAAAAATTATGCTCATAATTATATCAATGGTATATCAATGGTATATCAATGGTATTTGGTTGATTAGTAACAATAAAACAAACGAGAATAAATAAACACATTTACACATAATTCAAAACACTATGAATATTATATCCTCACGCTTTTACTTATATTCACATATTAAATATACACACACTTGTATAATCATAAATACTTCCAAATAATTACGGGTCAATAACACACAAATAAATATAAATAAACACATGTATACATAAATAAACTAAAGGGCTATATTATTTCCACCCCACTTTTATACATACTCCCACACATTACAAGAAATGTATTAATTATTTAATGAAACACAAATAGAGAAATCAAATAAATAGAAATAAATTAATACACCCTGTTTTGAATATTTAAACTAATAGGTATGATACCCCCCTCTCTCTCTCTCTCTCTCTCTCTCTCTCTCTCTCTCTCTCTCTCTCTGTCTAAACGCTTTTATGCATATTTCCGCATACTACAGAAAACTTACTAATTAATTAATGAGACACAAATAAAATGATCAAATAAATAAGATGGAATTAATACACCCATTTTGTACATTTAAACTAATAAATATCGCAAAACTTTTATTTTCAATCATATTCTGCGTTTCAAAATCAGCCAAAAATTCTCCACATCTCTACTCCTTTATTATTTTTCTTCCCCCCTCCCTTTCCCCTTTCTCTTTTTTTCTTTTTCTATTCTTGTTCCTCTTTTATCCCTCCCAGTTTAGAATAGACGGCTGACGTATACTTCAACACACGTGTCCCCCCTACCTACTACAGCCATGCTTTGCTATAACATATTTTCATCCCGATAATCTTCTTAGCTAAAATAGCCATAAACTGACGAGTCCAAGCCATCAATCCCATTCATCTCGCGTCCTTTGAAGGAGACTGGCCGCTGCTAATAACACTACTACCAAAATCATGTTTTTCATTCTCTGCTTGTTCACGTCAACAGCCATGCCGAAGTCTGGACACTTTCTGACATATCAAAATTAATATTCTGTATGATTTTTCTACATTGCTTTCTTCATCCTGAGGAAATCTTTCAATAAAGACAAAACGTTGATGAAAACATAAATCACATAGTTTTTGGCTTTCCTTTTTCATTTTACACACACACACACACACACATATATATATATATATATATATATATATATATATATGTGTGTGTGTGTGTGTATGTTAATCTCTATATATAATTCAATGTCTGTGTGTATGTTTATGTGCTTCCTATAGAATTTTTTTAGAGAATCTACATAAAATCTAAAAGTTTATTCTTATGTAAAATTTACCGGGAAAGACAGTGCACTCCTAAGAGGACTATGAAGGCACAATTCCCTTAAAACTTCAATTATATCCCATTTTTTATGAAATTTAAATCATAGGTATAAATTATCTGGGGAAGACAATGGAAGCGGTCTCGAATCACTAAGTGCTTTCTTAACATAAGCGAGCTATGGGGGCCGAACCTTATTTTGAAACTTCAAATATATTCTATTTCGGTGTAATTTATATCATACTAGCAGTGTTACCCAGCGTTTTCTGAATTATATGCATCATCATATTAAGGAGAGTTTACTTTAACAGCAACCTTCATGTTGTCAGCTAGGTATCTTAACTACTAAGCTTTTCAGATATATGTTAATATTCTTAACATAACGCTAATAAATAGATTAATTTCATTGTGTAACATGTTAAAAAAGTGTCATTTGCTCCTTTATGGAGCAGCTAGAGACGCAGAACTACTTCCATTATGTTCACGTCCAAATTGTGTATACACTTATATTTAAAGTCAGTAAAGCGAAGGCAGAACTTAAATCACGTTCAGAATGTCATCGTTTCGTTTGTGTCGCGACCATTCGACATGGGTTTCTTCGGTTTGAACGAATCGTGTCCATTCGAAAATAGGTTCCAAATCTATGAATACATTTTTTCCTGGCAGATTTAAGTAACCTTATTTTGTATTTGTGTTATCTGATGGCATGTTACAATTGTTATGCAGGGCGTTTTCCTTAATTACGAGCAAGAAGTCCCGACGTTACCCGAAATTTAATGAGGAACCCAGCCTATAACACCATATTATTTTTTTGCATTCATTTTTATTTTACATTTCATACTTTTTACATTTTATATTTAATTTGTGTGGGGGCTAATGATGTACTTGTTTTTTTTTTGGGGGGGGGGCTAATGGTGTACTTGTTTTTACTATTGAGGTCACCATTTATCAAGGCCAAAAGCCACTCGATGATTAGGGTTCATGAGACGGTATTTATTGCCGACAGAAAGATGAGGAACACTATGGGAATACTAACATTGATCAATGGTATGAACTGCATTCGATTGATTATGGGGCAGTCCGTAACAAGAATTGGTTGACATCGGATTTGAAGACGACTAAGTTGTAATAAGCAGGGAAGCAGTCCCAGGGTAAGGTGTCCAATAGAGAAGAAAGGGGTTGCAAATAAACTTTGTTCATGGACATTTTGGATAGCGCTAGGCACGTTGGGGAAGAAAGGAAAGTCTTTTACAAGAAGGAACCAATGGGCATAACAATAGAGTAGAGAGAGACTAACAAGGTCTGTGTTTATAGAGAATAAAAGGGATAACCTCCTAATAGATTTCAAAGTCGATTTTGTAGTCTATTAAGGAAGGAAAGTGGCATCTCCTCAGATGTGGCAGCAGTATTCCGTCTTTGACGTATTTACCCTTTTATAAGTAAAGGATTTTTTATATAAGTAAATGATTTTTTATATAAGTAAATGATTTTTATATAAGTAAATGATTTTTTATATAAGTAAAGGATTTTTTATATAAGTAAAGGATTTTTTATATAAGTAAATGATTTTTTATATAAGTAAATGATTTTTTATATAAGTAAAGGATTTTTTATATAAGTAAATGATTTTTTATATAAGTAAAGGATTTTTTATATAAGTAAAGGATTTTTTTATATAAGTAAAGGATTTTTATATAAGTAAATGATTTTTTTATATAAGTAGATGATTTTTTATATAAGTAAAGGATTTGTTTATATAAGTAAAGGATTTTTAATATAAGTAAAGGATTTTTATATAAGTAAAGGATTTTTTATATAAGTAAAGGATTTTTATATAAGTAAAGGATTTTTATATAAGTAAAGGATTTTTTATATAAGTAAAGGATTTTTTATATAAGTAAAGGATTGCATCTGGAGTCAGGTACTCGATTCGAAAATAGGTTCCCAATTAACAAATACTCTATTCCCATATTTAAGTAACCTTATTGTGCATTTGTTTTGTGTCATTGCATATCAACCCATGTTCACATTGTTTTACATGGCGGTTGTCTTATCTACTTACTAGCAAGAATGCCTGGCGTTACCCGGGATTTTATGAGGAACTCGACCTATAACATCATATTAACTTCTTTTTTAATAATATTCTATTTTTAGGGTAGAGCCAAGGATTGATTGGTGGGAGGGGTGTAAATAAAAGAACATTAATCAAAATAAATTTCGGTAAATATTTCATCTTTAACCACTTCAAGGCACACACGGTGCTACATGCAAATCAATTAGGACTTCTGTGCGTTCCTGTTCCTAGCCCTGAACCCCGTATTAACATTTCTATTCTTTTTTTTATATAATTTTCAAATTATAAATAAACTAAAATAAAGTACACCATCACAGACCCCACGATAATATAACTCCTTGGGTTAAAATGAAATATACCTATCCAAACAGTCTGGGTTGTTTCAGAATGTATATGGTTATGGGAGGCTATCTCCAAAAGCCTAGCAGGGGTTCGTGAACAAATAGAAAGGAAGTACAACTTTATATGTAGAGATGCATGGTGTCAGCGTATGTGCATATCACCGGATGTAGTTTGATGCTAAACTCATGACAGATTCTATTTAACCCCGAGATAAGATCCTGACAGGTACTACCACTCCGAGTCAAAATGAACCTGGACGTAAGTGTAACTGCAAACTCCCCAAATAAACACATTGGGTCCGACTACCGGATGTCGTTTGATGTCATCCCCACGATATTCAATATATATATATATAAAAGAACTTGCAATCTGATTTTGACAACGAACCTTGTTACATTCTGGCACATCCCGAGCAGGTTTTGTTCACACCAAATCGAGGATACGTTCTCGACAGTCCGACAGAGTCGGAGTCATTTTTGAGTAGGTGATGACCTTGCATCTGTCGAGCTGAGATATGGTCCTGTGCAGTTCTAGGGGGTCCACCCTCCCAGGCTTTATCTTCTCTTTTTGAAAAGGGTTAATATATTTCTAATCGTCTGAGGCGTCCCTGCCAACGGTGCTGCTTAGGTATTCTTTGGCGGCCAGAGTGCCCACACCTAGTGCGTTGACTTTTAATCCCCACCTTCCGACCCTGTGTCACATCGACGGGAGGGAAGTAAATACCTACATTCATCTGTGACACTAGGTGTAGAAACAAAAAAAAAGCAAGAAGGCCTACCTGTTGGGTGTATGAAATGTGTCAGCCAGTAAGTTCCACTCGTTCCAACCACGTCGGCGGTGGCACCTGGTTTTTCTTATATCTTCTTTTGTAAATGTAAGCCAGTTTTAACGGACCATCCGATTATGAAGGCAACTTATCCAGATTTTTCTTAATCGTTGTTGTTCTTTTTTAATTGATGTTGAGATCATCATACATGATTGCACTATGTCTGCTGTAGATATGCAATGTTCTCCAGAGTAGTGTGCAATACGGAATAGAACTGAATGTCAATTCAGATGTTACCAGTGCCAACTTATGCAATCAGGTTTTCGTGCTTCTACTCGCGTTGATGGCGGTGCTTAAATGCAGGCAGTCGAGTTGAAAATCGCAGTCATATAAAATTTCGTCTTCTTTTTCGTTGTTTTCTTTTTCTTTTGCCCGTTTCTTTTTTACTCCAGTTGTTCTTACTATCCACTTTTATTAGTTCGTGTGTAATAAGTTGGTTTTTAGGGGAAAGGTTTGGAATCGGTGGCGTGGGGTGGTGCTCTTTGTTTAGCAGCATATCTCCTACAACCATTTTCCCTTCACTCTCTCTCTCTCTCTCTCTCTCTCTCTCTCTCTCTCTATATATATATATATATATATATATATATATATATATATATATATATATATATATATATATATATAGGTCCTTACTTACCCCCTCCCCTCATCGCTCTCTCTCTCTCTCTCTCTCTCTCTCTCTCTCTCTCTCTCTCTCTCTCTCTCTCTCTCTCTCTTAGCGTATTTCTCTTTTTCCGTAAGGATTTGTTAGTTTAAATAAAAGTAATTAGAAGAAGAAGAAGAAGAAGAAGAAGAAGAAGAAGAAGAAGAAGAAGAAGAAGAAGAAGAAGAAGAAGAAGAAGAAGAAGAAGAACGCCTGTTGGATTTACGTTTGCAATTGAAACGATTATATTACACCCTCTCTTCGGGAAGAAAATAGTGGAAATGTGACGGAACATTTTATTAGACTAAAAAAAACTGAGTCCCATCTCTCTCTCTCTCTCTCTCTCTCTCTCTCTCTCTCTCTCTCTCTCTCTCTCTCTCTCTCTCTTTCTTTCTCTCACACTCTCCCCTCTCTCTCTCCCCCTCTCTCTCTTTCTCTCTTTCTCTTTCTCTCCCAAGAGGAAATAAGTGTTTATTCATTTGATTAATCTTCTTTTTGTTCTATTTCTGCCCTTTTTTCCGTATGCGTCAGTCTGTTTTTCATTCTCTGTCCGGGGTTCATGGCTGCGTTTAAATTTTGAGATGAAGAACATGTGATGTGAAGATGTATGAAAAAAGCTCATTTTCATTTGAAGTTATTTATTTGCATAGTAAACGCAGATGTACGAAATATATTGATTACTTTTGAGCGGCAGTTGAATTTGGTCAACTAAAACATTTAAATTTTGTCCAGAATGTAAAGGCGTGTGTATGAGAGAATACATATATGCATTTGTATACAAATGCGTGTCTATATTGTCTATTTAAGTGACAGGTCTTCTTTTAAAATGATGTATTAAAGACAACTGTCATGCTCTGTCCTTTCCATTTGTTTTCGTTCGCTTTTCAAGTTTATGTGTACTCTTACTGTATTAAAAGTGTGAAACAATTATTCGAAATTCCTGTTGATGGATTCTTTTTGTAACGAACCTGTTATTAAGAAATAGACACACACGAGCCCATTCTTGAGATACGTCGATTCAATTTGCGCGTTTAACGCTGAAAATCTTCTTTCAAACTGAAGTGCTACCGACCGGCAGACAAAGCGTCTCACAGGAATTCGAGGATGAATCTCGAAAAGTAGAAATCCATATGTTACGATGGACGTTATCAAATAGAAATAACGCAATATAGGGTGTGTAATTCTGACAACGTTTCGACCGATGTAACCGTCGACCTTTTTCAGGTGCGTCTTGTCGAACTCGGGAATCTTTAGGTCAAACTCGTACACCCGTAAGGGCCAGTAGCGCATCGGATAAAAGTGCTAAGTATACTCAGTTCTAAATTAGGCTTGTGAAGGTTAAAGTTCCAATCGTCAGTGCGGCCGATACTAAGAATACAATTACGAATTACTTAAGACTTCTAAACGATGATGGCTGACGTAATGAGAACAAGCTACACTTGTGAATTAAATAAAGCGTTCCGTTCGAAATTCCGTACAGATTCCCGAGTTTGACATGAAGATTCCCGAGTTTAACAAGATGCACCCGAAGAAGGTCGGAGGTTATATTGGCCGAAACGTCGTGCGAATGGCATCCAATATGAGAACAGTAGTCGGAATAATCCAAATAATACAAATGATCAATCCTCATGTGAAAAATGACGAAAGGCAATACGGCGTATTATGCTAGTCTTCTTCTATATAAAGTAATGATTTCCGCTTATTTTCGTTGATAGCTATTCCCAAGTTTTCTATCCGAAAGCTGTAAAATACAAATTTACTTCCACATACATTTAGGAAAATTACTGATGCGTGTTTTGAGAAACTCTAAGTTTGTTTCCTTCGATTTCTTTGATTTTTATGTTTAGTCCTGTTCGGTATTTTCTCTTAAGAATGTCATCCATACAAGAAGTCAGAAGAATTTTCACTCTCACGCTCATATCTACTACCATTGACACCCACGTACATCGGGAAGACCTTTTTATAAGACACAGACGTTGGTAGTACTGTTATTATTCCATATTTCAATCTTGATAACTTAGATACCCTGCATTTTCTACTTAAACAAGGGACGATCCCTCTACCTTTATTTTCTCGGTGTCCTTTTCATTGGCTATGCCAAACCATTTCTTTTACATTCTCGATTATCGAAATGAAAGATTAACAGATTTATTTATTGAACAATAAGTGGCCTTAGGAGTCATTAAGAGACTTATTCTTGCATATATTCATACATGGACATCTTTACTTACTTTTACAAAATTTTACATTATATATAAAGTAACGAAATTTTACGAAGATTAAGGTATATATGCTACTATATCTTATGTATATAATGTTTGTTCTAATTTTGATTAAAATGTAGTACATAATTTTAATTCTAATATCTAAAATGTAGTGCTTGAGCTAACGGGGTTTTGAGGATAAATATAAATTCAAGAAATCTTGATCAATCGGCGTCTAATAAATATGGATCCAATTTCATGCAAATCGGAAATACTTGAATTTTCACATGGAAGATTGTGGCTATATTATATCCCCTAACAACCCTCTAATATTTAGGGATATAATATTTGCATAACCTTCAGTTTGAATCCAAATAAACTGAAATTTTGTGAATATTAATTCATGTCGATGACAACACTACAATTGAATAAAGAAAATATTTAAAATTTCAGGAAAAGGAAAAAAAAGAAGAGAAAATGTGATACATTGATTTGGTGATTTTTTTCTTTTTCCTTCTTTGTTGACCTTTTCTGTAACTTTCAATATTTTCCTTATTAATTTAGAGTAACGAGATTTTTGGCCCGTGATTTTTAATACCTGAAGAAGATATAAAATGTTATTGAAACCTCATGAACCAATATGAACGGAATGAAGCTTATTTCACATGGGAAGATTTCCCAACCTTCATTTATAACATATACTAACTCTGATACACCATATTGCCTGTATATTATATAAAAATAACGCCAGTAATATAGAAAGTCAGAATTAACAGTAAACACACTTCACTACAAATTGCTCCTATTTACTTAAATACATATATTTGCTCATGTATCACAATAACAGGGTTTCCAATGAGATTTTAACATTTCCTCCGGATCAAATTCTTTGTATTTTCTGTGTTCATATGTGTTATGACGCTAATATGTCCTATGACGCTCGGCTGTTTCCGAGATACACGGAAAAACGTTTTAAAATCGCGTCCCGTAAAGGACAACACCCCACAACTCGATGCTGAAATGTGTAAAACATACAAAATGAATATATTTTGTAAATTACAGACTTAAAAATATATTTTAAATGCTAAGTTGTTCCATAATGTTATTATATTATGTACTTACATTTTTAAATTGCAAGTTCTATTTTTTTAATATTGAATTCCAGAGATTGAAATTGTCCTCAAATTGAAATGGTTTTGTATTTTTTCACAGCGATGAAAGAAATCATGACATAAATACGTCTTTTCAAAAGACACGTCGTTGTTGATTATGCAATGAAAGTATACGGCGAAACTCTGTGTCTATTACTGAAATAATTATCGGGTTGGATACAATATATAATCGATGAAATCAATTATAATTTTTTATGTAAAGAATACAACTGAAAATTTCCGTAATTCACTGGCTAGGGAACATCAAATATCGATTTGTTGTCAGATGTAATCCTATAGCGACTAACTTCGAGAATCCGTCTGACTTTTCTTTATGTATTGGGTATTACCTCAGCTATTTGCTTCACTTCCTTCATTTATCTACTTCTTCATAAGTTGAGTATTTTACTATTACTATTATTTTAATAATATTGAATTTTCGAAGTATAGAACTTAAAATAAATAAATTATAAAATAGAAATTAAATTAATAATAATTAATAAAGTAATCAAATTAGAAATTATAATTTAATTAAATTAACAAAATTAGTAAAATTAGATCATGTAACGGGACTGAATAACGTGTAAAATAATCTTGTTAATCTTCGCGTAATCCATTGTATTTCTTGTAACGATGGTAACAGACGGGCATAACGTGAGCTTGTACCTTGTAAATGCATCATTTTCTGTCTGTCTGTCTGTCTGTCTGTCTGTCTGTCTGTCTGTCTGTGTGTGTGTGTGTGTGTGTGTGTGTGTGTGTGTGTGTGTGTGTGTGTGTGTGTGTGTGTGTGTGTGTGTGTGTGTGTGTGTGTGTGTGTGTGTGTGTGTGTGTGTGCGCTCTGTTGAAGTAAATTTCGTGGCCAAGCTACAATTGAACTGGATATCAACTACATTTGATCGAAATGTCTTACAGGTTGTCACCTTAATTCTCTGCTGGAATGAGTGGATCAAGTTCATCACCAAATTATGGATAGGAATAAAGATTATAACAAATTGAAATAATAATAGAAATGTGAATACATAAAAATCAAAATCTTTATTATTATTATTATTATTATTATTATTATTATTATTATTGTTGTTGTTGTTGTTGTGAAGTTGTCCCACAGTAAATAATAAATAAAGGAAGTCAAGTCGAGGGTTGGTTTAACAAGTGTATTAACAAAGTAAGAAAGTGACTAGCTCTTGGCTAGACAGTTACAAGACTGTGCTTTGTCTTCTGGTGACTCGCACTATTTATAGTGACAACCGGTGTAGTTTCTCCTGTGTAAGAACGGCCGGTGTAACATCCCCCTTTGAAAATATCCCCTTTGGGGATTAAGAATGTTTTTGTTGTTTTTTCGTTCGTGCTTATGATAAATTCGTCCACCTCTGCCTTACTCTTAATTTCATCAAGCGTTACTGGAAGTTCTCTTATTGTGTCACATAACGTATTTTTTACTTCAGCTTCCGCTTGAATGGCTGCTATCACCATATCCTCCAATGGTTCTGTCTGCTTAGGTATCAACCTTGATAACCCGTCTGCATGACCAAATTTCTTAGATGGTACATACTCCATTTGAAAATTGTAGTTAAGAAGAATGGTACCCCAACTTTGGAGTCTATTCGCAGTGTGTTGTGGTAGTCCCTTTTTCAATCCGAAAATCGTTAATAAGGGTTTGTGGTCTGTTTGTAACAGAAATTGTCTACTGTGCAGGAAACGATGAAATTTCTTTACCGCGAATATAATGCTTAGAGCCTCTTTCTCAATTTGAGAGTAGTTTTTTTCGGCTGGTAGAAGTGTTCGGGATGCATGGGCTATGGGTTTTAATTTTCCATCATCCATTTTGTGCAATATGCATGTTCCTATACCATAGTTGCTGGCATCGCTTGCAACTACAATATCGCGCTTGGGATTATAATGTGCCAGAAACAAGTCAGACGTTAAGATATCTTTAATTTTCTGAAACGCTTCTTCGCACTCTTGCGTCCAGACCCATTTTTGGTCCTTCTTTAACAGTTCATTTAAGGGTGATCTTAGTTTATACATGTTTGGTACGAACACATTGTAGTAATTCACCAACCCTAAAAAGCTTTGTAGAGACGCAATATTTTCTGGAGCAGGCATGTTCCGTATCGCCATTGCCCTATCTGGGTCTGGCCTTCTTCCTTGCTCATCGATGATTTGTCCTAAGTATTTTATTTTTTCCATGAAAAAAGTACATTTCTCATCTTTGATTTTAAACCCATAATCCTGGATTTTTTTGAATACTTGGTTTACATGAGTCTTGTGTTGTTCTTTGCTAACGCTGTTTATTAACACATCGTCCAGGTACCCTACTGCGAAATCCATCCCACTTAACATCATGTCCATAATTTGTTGAAAGCGATTTTTCAACAAAGGGGCGACCTTTACTCCAAAAGGAAGTCGGTTAAATTTGTATAATCCCTTATGGGTATTGATACATAGCAGTTTTGAACACTCTTCATCGACAGGGATTTGAAGATAAGCGTCGCTGAGATCGATTTTAGAAAAATATTTTCCTCCACTCGGTTTCGCAAATATTTCTTCAGGGCTTGGAAGAGGGTAATGGTGATCTTTTAATGCCTTGTTCAAGCCTGTGGAAAAATCGGCACAAACCCGAATCTCCTTGTTCTTTTTCTTAACATAAACTGTAGGTGAAGCCCACTCACTGTGATCAATTTTTTAAATGACAGCCATGTTCTCGAGTCTTTCTAATTCACCGTCTATTTGCTCTATAGCGGCGTATGGAACATTTCTTTTCTTTCTGAACACAGGTAGTTCATTTGTTTTAACTTCAAACTTTGCTACCGCTTTTGTACACCTTCCAAGACCGCCTGAAAATACGTCTGGAAAATTTTCTTTTAATTCCCTCTTGAGTTTTTCTGCCTCCACATTCGAATCCTCAACCTTTTGGCAAAATGAGCTTAAAGGGAGATCCCATAGGCTAAACATCCCATAGGCTAAACAGATCAGTTCCAAAAAGGTTATTAGATTTTCGCATAACAAAAATTTTGGCTTTTACGGTCTTATTCTGGAAAGAAATATTCGTCAATAATTCCCCTTCGAAGGTTATTTTTTCACCACTGACGCTTCTCGCTGTTTATTGTGATTTGATCATAGGGGGTCTCCCAAGCTTCTTTCATGTCTGTACATTAATGATGGAAATGTCAGACCCACTATCAAGCTGTAGTCTTACTTTTTTTTAAGCATTTTGACCTGTACATATTTCCGGATATTTTGTTCTTCAGGTTCAATTTTTGTCAATTTAATGGCTGTCTTTCTACCAGATTTCTTTCTACAACGTGATGCCTTATGTCCTTTCTGGTGGCAGTTGTCACATTGTTTGAATATGTAGGGACACTCATTGTACCAATGGTTATCTCCACACCTCCAACACGGTCCAGGTGGATCTTTTCCATGTTTTTTTTCTCTGGTTATTCATTGAAGTCAATTTTTTCTTCTGATGGATTTTTTTAATGTGCGACACTCCGTTTTCCTCTATGTCACGACTGTCCTGTTTCAACGCAACAAAACGTTCACAGTCTTCCGCTAAGTTTTGTATTGTTAGACATGGCTCATTTTCGAGTTTATTTAAAACACGACGTCTGATTTCAGAGTCTTTATTTAAGACCAGACCTTGCAAGAATATTAAACATTTAAAATTATCCGATGATAATTCCTCTAATTTAAAATCGTCGCAAAGCTTATTTACTATACTTGCATACGTAATGTAGTCGTCTTCCTCTCTTCTAGTGACATTCATACACTTATATCTCCTATGGAAAAGAGAAGTTTTTGTAGAAAACAGTTCTGTTAGTAAAGTAACTGCCTCCTGGAAGTTCAACTCACTGGTCTTTTTTGGAAGGATAAAATTCACGAACTTTGTATGCTCGGCAGCTCCTAATTTTCTTAGCAAAAATCTAACTTTTTTAGAGTCTGTCCATGTACTGCAGTCCGATACAAAAATATCCTCATATCTTGTATAGAAGTGAGCAAAAGTGACATCGTCTTCTGGATTATAATTGAAAATTTCGATAGCGCTCCACACAGCCGTCTGGGAGAATGCATTATGATTCTCGTTTGCTTTCGTTAACTGTGTTGCCTCCAGAAATTTCCTCTGTTCCTCCTGTGTTTTTATCAAGAGTTCTTCGAAGTGTTTCTGCTGTTCCAACAACTCTCTTTTAAATTTCTCCTCAATTTCAACTTGTTTTCTTTGAAGTTCCATTTGTTGTTCAACTTGCTGTCTTTGTAACGCAACATTTTGTTCCGTTTGGAATTTAAGTAATTGAAAAAGAGAATCTTTGAATTCAGTGTCCATCATTCACGAATTCAAGTTATGCACCACACAATTTACACTTGTAAAAATAAATCAGTTTTCCCCACAACGTGCTTAATATAATTAGTTTGCTCAACTAATACACAAAACAAGAACTATATTATTCCTTAATAAAAAAATTCAATCCCAGTTCTTTTGTTTGAAAAACAAAACTAAGAAAAAATTTATTTTTTTTAATATATATGTGTACGTAGTTTTACAAAGTCCGTCGCTATAAGCCTAATAAGACTAGTTTTATGGGAAATCTTTTTAACCCCTTTTCATTTTGCAAAAATGCGACTTGCTTATTTAACAGTTCTTTGTTAGAAGCACAAATGACTTACGCGAATATATTTTTTTACTGTCCGTCCTTTGCTCTCGACAATTCTGTGGTAGACCGTTTTAATAAATAGTCAATCCGGATTTTGCTTAAATATCAGATGTTGTCCTAATAATAACGACAAACTTACACAATATCTGTAATAGTTGACGCGGATAACATTATCTTAACGAGTCAGTGAAACTTGAAGAGAAAAAAAATAACGGTATCAGTGTATTCAATTATTTCAATAATTGAAAATGTCTTTCGCGTTTTTTAGTTTTCGATTTTTGGTAGCAAGTTTTGGGTTTGTGTTTTTTTTCTTTTATTTTCGCTTAACTACTCAGTAGTTAATTTGCTGTTAATCCTTGCGAATCCAAATATCTGACTAAGATGGGGGTTTTTTTCCGTAAAGATCTTGCGAATCACTTTGGGTGATTTTTTTTTTGCAGTGAAATCGTTTCGATTCCTCGTCGCCAATCTGTTGTGAAGTTGTCCCACAGTAAATAATAAATAAAGGAAGTCAAGTCGAGGGTTGGTTTAACAAGTGTATTAACAAAGTAAGAAAGTGACTAGCTCTTGGCTAGACAGTTACAAGACTGGATATTTATTTGAAAAAATTTCAAAATGTGGCACGAGGCCTACAAGGGGGATGGGGAAAATGTTGACCTAACTAACATTCTTAACTTAACTAGTCACAATCACCAAAACAAATTTACTCCATGATTTACCTACTTAAAACCCAAAAATGACAATATATACATGAAATGGGAAGTGGGGGAATAAAAATGATATATATATATACAATGACAAAATAAATAAAATCAAATGTTAGTATAAGAACCTCCCACTAAAGAATGTGGCCGATAAGTAGTTTTGCCAGTCGAAAAAAGGCGATGCAGGTCACGAAAGCTTTATTCTGACACCTCTTTCGAAATTACGAAAACAGACCTGCATCTCTGACAAAACAACAGATCAGTCACCTAATTGGGGTCGGGAATGGGAATTATAAAATAAAAGTCGGAGTAAAAAAAAAAAAAAAATTTTAAGGGGGGGGGGAGAGGACAAAAAAAATAGGACCTATGACAACTTACATACCTCTAGCTAAGCTAAAAATGGGGAAGAAAACAAAACATAATCTAATCTTGCCTAACCGGGTCAAATAAAAGGGTCAGTGTTCGGTTCGACTACCCAATATTCTGTCTAAGGCACGTCCAAGTACCACTCAAAATTAGCTCCATTCACACGACACAAACGCGCAACTTTCACCCACCTTTCGTTGAAATCTGCCGGAGGGAGTTTCACCTTCTCCAGCCTGATACGCATTTTCAGGCGAGACTGGAAAATGAGGACAAGCTGGGGAGCAGTGAAGGTCTCTTCCCCGTAGACTTCCTTCTGTCGTGTCGACCAAATCACTCCTCTCATAACAGCTAGTAAGCAAAGAAACACATAATGCTCCTCCCACTTCATGATTGGTGCCCAATTGCAGCATGTCGAAAAAGACTCCAAAACGAAGAACTGTCCGTTCAACATGCGAACCGTGTAGCCTTCAACTAACTCACACAGCGGGCGAACGATGGGGCAATGAAAGAAAACATGACTGGTCGTTTCCTCCCAGTCACCGCATCGAACACAACTCGGTGTCTCTCTTAATCCCGCTGCGTAAAGCTTTTTGCCGACCCAGAGTGCATTTCTTATTATCAGCCAGGTGAGTGATGCCTCGTAATTATCGCAGCATTTCAACCCAGGCGCCCAAGGCCAGATCAAGCGAAGTTCTCCCTTCGTAAGACCGAGCTCCTCAGTAATACTGTCACGAACAGATCCCCTCATTATAACCCGATATAGTGCTTTACGATACAACACTCGGGTGTCAGAGAGGCTTTCTGACACCCTTAAAAGGTACTTCAAGGACTGTCGACACTCGCGATAAAAGGAGCACTCGCGTCGAGGTAACGAAATGCCTCACCCCCATGCAAGTGCACACTTTTCAAAGCCGGAAAGGCTTTCTTGGTGTCTTCCTTCCAGAATTCACCGTTTCCCTCACAAGGTGTACACATTCGGTCTAGGTAGTGTAAGCGAAGCGTATATTGACGAATCTCAACGCTTGGCATACCCAGACCGCCTTCAGACGGATGCAAGTAGCAGATCTCCCGGCAAACCATGGGCTACTTTCCGCGCCACAAAAACACGAAAAGAGCCTTCACTAAATCAATTAGTGTGTCCGCCGGCAGAGGGAGCACAGAAAGACGGTAGAGGATGAGAGGATAAATGTGAGAATTACACACCTCCGCTCTTCCTTTTAAAGTAAGATTTCTCAAAGACCACAGACGGGCTGCAGCCTTAACCGCTTTCAACACTTCCGACCAATTTTTCTCCAACTGGAGATCAGGACCAAACCAGACGCCGAGTATCTTGCAAGGCCCATCCGTCCAGCCAAAGGGCCCCTGAAGGGGGACACCCCTCCAGGCACCAATGCGTAAGCCAACAGACTTATCGCAGTTGATTTTGGCCCCTGTCACTTGTTCATACCGTCTTATTTCCATGTCGACGACCCTAATCTCAGCACTGCTCGTTACAAACACAGTGACGTCGTCGGCATAGGCGGAGTACTTAATCATGGGGCAAGCACCAGACAAAGTAATCCCACGAAGGACCGGATTCACCCTAAGCCTGCGAAGGAAAGGCTCCAACGCAAGCACATAAAGCATAGGTGAAAGCGGACATCCCTGACGAATAGATCTGGACAAATCGAAAGGCTTCGACCTCATTCCATTCACTTCAACCAACGCACCGGGGTTTGCATAAAAGAGGCGACTCCAGGAGCGGAAATGGGGACCAAATCCAGCCGAAGACAAGACAGCCTCCAAGTAACGATGATCGACCCTATCGAATGCTTTGGACTGATCTAAATTGATCAGCGCGGCTTCCATGTCGACTTTCTCTATGATCAAGCGTATCATGTGCAAATTATCTTGAATAGTCCGGCCCTTAACAGAACAAGTCTGTTCGGGACTTATTAGACGAAACAAGACAACCTGCAGACGATTAGCTAAGATCATGGCCAAAATCTTTTACTCTGTATTTAACATTGTTAAGGGCCGGAAATTACCTATATCATCCCCACCACTTTTGTCCTTGCGAAGCAATTTGATGATACCCCTGGTAAAGTACTGGGGGATAGACCCGTTTCTAAACCAGGAGTTAAACAACACAGCCAGCAGGGGGACAAAAATGGGCGACAACCTCAAATACAGTTCGTAAGGCAGACCATCGATACCCGGAGACTTATCAAGGCCAACCTGCCTTAGGGCCCCCAGAACTTCATCCTCATTTATACACCCTTCGCACCTAGCTGCTTCGGTCTCCTCGAGACGAGAAAAGTCAGCTAAATAGGCGTCGAACTGAGCCATTGTCAGATCGGGCTCCTTGGTAAAAAGATCCTGAAAATAAGAGCGAAAACCCTCCAAAATCCCGTCGTTTGTAGTCACGAGACGCCCATCCGATAATGTGACACTGGCGATGTGTCGATCAGTAGACCGTCGACGTTCCTCCACACGCAGTGACGCGGCCATGTTTGTCGTCTCGTGCGGCACTCTTTTTAACCTAGCCCTAACTAACAATCCCTGATCTGTCTTGTTGTCCAAGGAGTTCAGTTCCGTTTTAGCTACAGTAAAGGTAACGCTATCCCCCGCTTCAACCACCCGACTTAATCTAGCTTCTAGTGCCACTTTCGTTGCCCTAGATCTAAGGTTGAGTCGACGACTATAATCAGCAACGAAGGACCTAATAACGTTCTTAAGATGGCCCCACCACTTATTCCCAATGATAGCACCCGTCAATTCCCTCTGTAATGTTAGTAAAAGCTGTTTCTGGAAGTCCTTCAAATCGAACAACGATGTGTTGAACTTCCACTACCCAGCCAATCTAGGCTTAGGACTATCTAAGTTTACCCGAACCCGGACAAGCCTATGATCCGAGTAAACTATGTTATGAAAACTTGGACAATCTAAAAGCCCTAAATCGACTCTCCTAATTAAGAACCGATCAAGGTAACTCGAAAGTTGCCCTAAATCGGAGCCGCGACTAGCAGTCCAAGTCCATACTACTTCACGGGGTTTCTCATTTCGAAATTTATCGACAAGATCGAACTTATCGATAAAGTCACGAAATGCCTTAACATCCCCGTTGCTGTTAGTTCCCCTAGGATTTCCCAAGCGATCTAAATCGGGATCCAAGACCGCGTTCCAGTCTCCCGTTAGAATTATCCGACGCAACGTATCTATAAAGGGCTCGATCCGCCGAAAAAAAGGAACCCGCTCAGAATAGGCGTTGGGCGCATAAACCCCAATAAGCCGAAAAGCCACATCCTTTACGGTAACATCAAGAACGCACAGCCTTCCCTCAGGATCCACATAGATTGGGTCACACGTCGCATTCAGTGTGCGCTTAACTAGCCAGGAAACCCCTCTTGAGTGAGTTTCAAAGTACGCTGAATAGAGCTGAAAGTCTCTAGTCAGCACACCCTGATAATCACTGGGAATAAAGTGGATCTCCTGCAAACAACATACATCCACGCCGAGTCGCTGAAGGTCACGTACTACTCGAAGTTTACGAGCGGTGTCCCTCAACCCTCGGCCATTTAGGCTTGCTAATCTGAGTGCCATTCTAGTGCTCTTAGAGTTGGGAACCCGAAACGAACATAGACGATTTTAAGACACCGACAGATGACCCCAGAGAACCTTGTCCCATTTCAGTAGTAATGAGACCGTCCGGGGACAAACCGCCAATGTCCAAGGGGAAAGTTAATTTTATTGCCCTATAGAGAGTTAGATGGATACGTACAGGGACCCTCCCAACACAAGACTTTTGAAGTAGTTTTAATTCGTCGTCATTAAAGAAAGCGAGAGGAGGCGACATCTTAAATGAGTTATTCGCCTCCTCCATCATGCTCCATACCCCCTTCGCCTTGTTTCTGGATCTTACTACAGATAAAAGTCTTTTGGCTTCTAAAAAGTTTTCTGGGTTAGAAATATATTTTTTATGAACCGTCTTCAGCGTAGCTAGGTGTCGATAATCCTTTTTGTGGTGGTTCATCATGAGGTTTTCAGTCTCTGAAGTTACCTTACAAACATCTTTGCCGGTGAAAAAAGAGGGCTTCTTTTTTTTTAGCCTCTATAGAGGGGCTTCGTTGACGTTTCTGGGTTGTGGCAGGAGGGGCATATCAATCTTCATTGGAGAGGGGAGCGGTGTATTTTTAGGGGTGTTGCTGGGGGAACAGAAAGGAGATGGTTTGGGGGGAAACGGACTTCTCTTTGGATAAAGGGGTCAAGTTAGATTCCCTTACTGGTGGTGACGACTTTAATGCACCTTTGACTGGGGAGCGACGTTCTTTGGCCGGGGAAGTTGTTTTAACCGAATTAACTGTAGTTTCGGAGACCATTTTTTTTTTCTTCGTTTTTTTTTTCTTTTTTTTCCTTTATTTTACGCTCCTCGTCGAGAGTCTTTTTAAGGTTTAGAATTTTCTTATATTGTTCACCACCAGGATCATTGCTAGTTTCGATTTCCAGCCGTTCTTCCTCAGTCATAATATGTGCGTACGATTTTGGTGCTTTTTTGCCAGTGACAATATTCCAAACGACTTTTTTTTTGGAGATTCGTTCGAAGTGTTGCACAAGTCTTCAAATTCTTCCGGAGTAATCGTAGCAGCAGTTGGATTGGGGGGGGGGGGGGGGTCGTCTTATCTGAAGAAACTTTGGGGGTCAAGTGTTCGAGAGCTCTGTTTTTGGGGTTAGGCTGGGCCGGTTTCATCCTCGTGGGGCAAGTAAATGTTAAGTGCCCCACTTCGTTACATATCCAGCAAGCTGGACGCCTTCCAGCCACCACCACTGGCAATTTCTCCCCGTTTGCCTCAATATAATACGGTACTTTTTTAAAAGCCGATTCATTCAGCCAAACGTCAAACGACCACGTTCCATTAAACTTATCAACCGAAATCGCAGTTATATCACCAAACTTCAGCAAAAAGGCGCCTAAATATTCACCAGGTACCACCACCGGTACTTCAAAAACGGAAATGGTTGTTCTTCTACGTCCCATATACTCCATACGGAGTATATAGTCTTTCATGATAATTTCTTTTTTGGAGAGTTCAATACATTCCTCCTCGGTCTTGAAAAGACTATTCCATGTATTATAGCCCTTGCACTTTACAATTCTCTCGGCACGTAATCCAGTCGTTGCAATTAGTTTTGCAACAGTATCCTTGGTCGATCTTATCAACTTTTTAGATTTTCGGTCTACCACAAAAATTAGAATGTTTTTTTTTGCAAACTCTTCCAATCTTGGTAATTGGATAATAATACCAGTCTCTGTAACAAATTCAGTACAGTCTTTGGCTTTAGCGACCAATTCGCCAACGTCGATATATAGAGCAGGAGGCCTACTCCATTCAGACTTTTCGGACGGCTGAGATGGCTTCTCAACCATTGCAGTGGTCTCCGCAGGCACACAGCTGGCAGTCGCCATGGCCGGAGAACGGTGAAAAAAATAAATAAATAAATAAAAATAACAAACTCCAAATAAAAAAATAAGGAGTAACAAAAAATAAGCAACAACTTTAACAAATAACGATAATAACAATAAGTAACAATAACTAACAACGAACTTACAGCAGTGAATAAATAACGTAGTAACAGTCGAACTTTGTTGCTTACTGAGACGACAGTTACAAGACTGTGCTTTGTCTTCTGGTGACTCGCACTATTTATAGTGACAACCGGTGTAGTTTCTCCTGTGTAAGAACGGCGGTGTAACAATTATTATTATTATTATTATTATTATTATTATTATTATTATTATTATTATTATTATTATTATTATTATTTCAAATCAAAAAGAGTTGGGCCTAAAAAGAATATATATATATATATATATATATATATATATATATATATATATATATATATATATATATATATATATATATATATATATATATATATATATATATATGAGAAAGGAAGGATGATAGTAATTCGACGTAATGGGAAATGAAAAAGGAAAAACCAAGAGATATTTTTTTTATATATATATTCATCAACGGTTCGTCTTTATTTGTAAAACTTCCTAAATATTGGGTACACATGATGGGTCGATGTCTACCCAATATTTCGATGTACTTGCATGACATTTTTCTTAAAATTATCATCCTGAAGAAGTCTTACAAATAAAAACGAAACGTTGATGAATATATATATAAAAAAAATATCTCTTGGTTTTTCCTTTTTCATTTCCCATATATATATATATATATATATATATATATATATATATATATATATATATATATATATATATATATATTGAACAATATTCAAAATAAATATTAAATTATTTATACCTACGTACGACGTCGTTTCAAGCTTACGCTCTCACCAGTGCACCAGTGTATGAAAGTGACTATTTCAGACGGTCACAATATGCGAACCCGCTTCACAGCGTCAACCACGACTCCGCACGGTTCCGCTCTATCCTCAGAACCACAGGAAATTGCCACGTGATACGGGAGAAATTAAGTTATATTCATGCCAATACAGCGGGGCGTAAACATATAACGTACTATATATATATATATATATATATATATATATATATATATATATATATATATATATATATATATATATATATATATATATATATATATATATATATTCGAGTATGGTATAGATCCACAGGATATAAATCCAGGGGAGTTGAACCGGGTTTATGTGAGTGCTCAATAAATTTTATTTCGAGGCCTGATGATCGGGAGTCCCTCAAACTGCTCTCGTGAAACAAAATCAATTTTGTAGTCAAAATGAAACAAATTATAATTTATAAAGTTATATATATATATCTATATCTATATATATATATATATATATATATATATATATATATATATATATATATATATATAAGAAGAGGGAGAGAGAATAAAGCAATAATCATATGTAAAGAATAGATTTCTCTCAGTTACTGCTATAAAATAATATATGTAAACAAAAAGAGTACATATGTATAGCACTATAATTTCGTTTAATTTACTAGCCACACTGATTAGTTGTAGACAACAAAACAGCTGTCTGTAAATGACTATACAGACACACACGCATTAATGATGCCTGCAACTCATGATCGAGTATTGTCATCGTCTAATATTTTTTATTAAACATGTGTAAAGTGGATTTCTTTTAGCCATGCTGATCGTTTACATTCTCGTACAAATATGACAAGTATGCGGGCCCCTTGTAAAAGGGCATAGCTTCCTTGTTCTGGGGAATTCTCATGATACGTTTGAGACCTCCAACTGAAGTAATACTTTTTCACAACCCTGTACCTAGAAATTTCCACACGTCTGTGATATTTTCTTGTGACATATTTGGTTCTTAACATCGGTATTACTGAGATAATTGTTAACAGATCAAATCAATTCGAAATCTCATAGACTCTGATAGAATGATGTAAAACTCATGAATGCAATTTCTGTCAAATTTTCTCTCACCATTCTCTTTGCCTTCTTCTACAAAGAACGACCATGATCTAACTTCACTCGGCCATTAACCATATTTCTTTTCATTATACGCCAGCATTGAAGTATGGTTTTACTTCTTTAAAAAGTTGCCAGATTTTACACTAGGTTTGGTATTAAAACTACATATTTAATATACTTATGTATCCGACGGGAAGTTAGTTTCATGTCTTATTTCTTAACATTGTACTGTGTTTATCAGTTTAGAATTTTGTGAATGTTAACAGGACATTAATAAGTTTTATGAAAACATGAGTCTAATATTGTTTACAGAGATTTTGATACTGTAAACTATTGTAAAGGCCCAAAAGATAGGGCAAACAAAATATCAATTTATCTTTATTTTTCACAGGTTATAAAAAAAAAAACGAGACTTGCGAAGTGCGCTTCCCAGAAAAGCAACCCCGTGGGAGATATCTTTTTGCCATCTACTCTTCTTAGTTCCCCCTGATTGTAATTTCAGCATCTTTGTAGTCTTCAGGGTTACAACAACTTTCCGAATTCCCAACTTCCCTATTCTCTTTGTCAAGCATTAAGGAATTGTTTCCATCACCATTACCCTCATTTTCCATACACCCCCCTTCCATAAACTTTATCTTTTCTCCATTTTTCACTTCCGGTCTGTGGTCTCCTTAAACTTGCCCCGGGAGTCTGCACTTTTCATTTTATTCGATTTTGTCTTCACTTTAAAATTGTTGCTTCTCGTTGCTATTTTTCTTTACTTTTATTTTCGATAAAAATAGAACAAAAGTTGTCCATTTTGAAAACGTTTCACATTGTTAAATATAAGTTCCATTTAAATTCTGAGTCAACTGCCAAAGACACATGGGAAGGCGGTGGCAGGCCGGCATTTCTTTTTTTAGATATCTCTGTTTCCTGTTGGGTTTTTATTTTTATTTTTTGTCTTCTGTTTTATTTTGTTTAAATGTCTTTCGGGCTTTCTTTTAAATATGTTTCCTTTTTTTATCTGTTTATCTTTATGATTCCTAACTTGCTCGACTCCAGATTTGTAATTACTCATTTTGTTTTGGCCTCACTATTTCCTTTTTCTTTTGTGCCTTATTTTTCTTCCTTCTTTTTTTTTAATTTCTTTTAACACCATCACCATTTTTTCATTTTTTGTCATTCTCCAATTCCTATGTTCTCATTTTTATTCTTCCACAGAACTAATATTTTCCCCTTATTTTTGTAAAACTCTTGTCGTCATTATAGACAACAGGCGGCCACGTTTATACACGCATGCGCACATAGCCACGTTCTATTCTCTTGGTAAGCAATACGCATTCAAATGTGCCGTTTGCTTAAACCCACCATTGTGAATGGCTTCTATTTATAAATTGTTCAACATTTACAAAAACATATGCAACTACTTAAAACACGGGATGTATAAAAATATATTTTATCTAAAGCATATTTTATTACATATTCATCTATATGTACCCCACACCCTCTGCGCTCGTCGGGGCGATGTGATGACGTCACCGGTCTGGCCGTTAATCTGCTGAACTTGTTGTCTGGGTGAAGGCCGCCGATGTTGAGGGTTCTTGTCTAGTTACTAACACATTCCCCACGTCGTGACTGTTTATAACAGCGAGCAATCATAGGGCGAAAAGTCACCGGTTATCTCTGAAGAAGAAAGGGGCATTTAAGCAGAACAAGACAAAAAATGAATAATGACATTCAACTCGGTCTGTGTTTTTTGCGTTTTCCTTAGGAAAATAATTATTCAATAAAAGAAATTACGATATCAATTTACACTTGGTTGGATACAAAATAAGTCCGTTCGATACTCATAAAGTTCACTCTGTGTGTTTTCTTTGGAAGAAAGGTAAACACAAAAATAGGAAGAATCTAAATTACACTTCCTTATTCGACAAAAACGATTCCTTACTATTTCTCTGTTTGAGCGACGGTTGTGGTTGTTAATTGTCCGTAAAAAGAATTTCTCTAAGTCGGGCAGGCACACGTTCCCTTTTACGACGGGCGAGAGCGATGGTCGGGGAGCAGAATATCTCTCATGTGTGCCTTGTCGCGAGTTCCGTCCAGCTCTCTGTCTCTGACTCTACTCTACTCTACTCTACTGACGTACGCGAAAGACCATCCTCTTTTATTGAAAATCTCGTAGCTGATATCTCTCTCGTCCCCTCTTTTCTCTCATTCACCCTAGCTTGCCCACGACGCGTTAAGACAATTTTATTTCTCTTTGTCTGGTCACAACTAATTAAATCCGTCTAACTTTGTTTATCGGAGAGGGTTGGTTTTTAGACTTATTATCGAAAAATGATAACAAAATAAAACGAAACGGCAAAAATTCATTTGTTGTTCTCGAGAAGAACTGGTCAATCTCCATGGAGTCTCCTACGTAATTGAGCGTGAACGGTTACAAGATTTTCACAGACTCCTAGGCACCTTGCCCTTTTGCACTGATAATTCCATTTTTAAGCAAAATTCACACTAGTTTCATACCCTTGCTCCATTTCGTAGGACTCTCTCTCTCTCTCTCTCTCTCTCTCTCTCTCTCTCTCTCTCAGTATAGCATTTTCACTAAATGCATACTAGTACACTATCGGAGTTTTCCTGACTCTTGTGGATCCGGCGGATACTTGTCACACACACACACACACACACACACATACATATATATATATATATATATATATATATATAGTTTGAAAAGTCACACATTGAAAACGTTGCTGAAATGGCAATAATAAGGAGAATTTTTTTTTTAAATACTTTGAAAACCTGGACAACGCAAATTATTTATGTTTTTTAAAATAAATTATTCATTTACTTTAAAACCTTTTTTTTTAAACTTGAGTACTTTCGGTAATAAACCCCCTTGTCAGAAGTATAAGCATATTTTTTCTCTTCTTTTTTCGTTTAATCCTATCTGACTGAAACATATCTATCGCAGCCAAGTTGAAATTTGTTTTGATGTTATCGACGATAAATGTTGATATGCCGGTGTGTGTGGCACGCGGTTACGTGAATAATGTAGTTTGAAAAGTCACACATTGAAAACGTTGCTGAAATGACAATAATAACGAGAATATTTTTTTTTTAATATTTTGAAAGCCTGGACAAGGAACATTATTTATGTTTTTTTTTAATAAATTATTTATTTACTTTAAAAACTTTTCTTTTTTAAACTTGAGTACTTTCGGTGATAAACACCCTTGTCAGAAGTATAAGCATATTTTTTTCTCTTCTTTTTGCGTATAATCCTACCTGACTGAGACATATCTATCGCAGCCAAGTTGAAATTCGTCTTGATGTTATCGACGAGTAATGTTTGTATGTCGGTGTGTGTAGCACGCAGTTACGTGAATAAGGTAGTTTGAAAAGTCACACATTGAAAACGTTGCTGAAATGGCATATATATATATATATATATATATATATATATATATATATATATATATATATATATATAGCACTGGTTAAAATTAATAAATAAAATACGGTGCGAATCAAATTTTATTAGAATTCAATGTTCAAGCAAAGTACTTTAAAGTCCTTAACTTATGAGTTTTGAAAGAAAATCTTCTCCTCAGAGGACCATTAGCGCAATGACATTACTGCAGGTAATAAAATTAAACTTTTCAAAGTTTAATTTTATTACCTGCAGTAATGTCATTGCGCTAATGGTCCTCTGAGGAGAAGATTTTCTTTCAAAACTCATAAGTTAAGGACTTTAAAGTACTTTTCTTGAACATTGAATTCTAATAAAATTTGATTCGCACCTTATTTTATTCTTTCACTTTATCCAGTGCTATTAATGCTCTATCCAGTATATTGAGCTTCAGTTTTATCCAGATGTTCACTAATTAAAGATATTAGTTGCCTCTTATATCTTTTGTTGTATTAACCATATATATATATATATATATATATATATATATATATATATATATATATATATATATATATATATTGGGGAGTTTGAATTACCTACTAGACACCATCATTGAGTGTCTTCGGTCTCTCTGTACAAGAGTTTGTCATGGTAACCTGACATGAGGATACTTCCCCTACAAGTAAACTCTGACCAAATATTCAAAATAACATAGTATTCAAAGCCCAAATAAGATCTCCTCGACACGCGGCTATACATTGGCTAATACGAGGAATGGTAAACCTTTTCCAAGTAATGTTACATATTCATATCTCTCTCTCTCTCTCTCTCTCTCTCTCTCTCTATATATATATATATATATATATATATATATATATATATATATATATATATATATATATATATATATATATAAGGAGATAGTAGTTTGCTTGAAGCATTGCTGATAAATATAAGTGCAGGTCTGTAATCCGAGGCTGTAGCAATGCGAAGTGGGTGCCGGAAGGTGGAGAAGGTTGACAGAAACAAACGAGGAGAGAAAACGAGAGTGGAATCTCAAAACGATTTATTAATATTTCATGTAAAAACTGAATAAATACCAGGACAGTAAATACTGCCAGGTAAATAAAAAGTTCCGGCACAAGGTAATCTTAAATTTTCCAAAGAAAAACTTTCATTATCAAAAGACAACAATTTAAGACCGAAAGGGTCGAAAAAACGGGAAAAACCGGGATCAAACTGTTGAAACACTGACGCAGACTATTGGGAGTAGGAACGCAGAAAATGTCAAAATTTACTTATATAATTATTCAGCTAAAGTTAACATCTTATTAACATTTGTTTATTTATATATTAATTATTATAATTTTCTTATTTTTTATTTTATTTGATTTATTAACTTTTATTTATTTATTCAATTCTAATTTTAAATTTACGTGTGGGCCGTTATTATTATATGGCAGCAAAAGGGGGATAACTTAGAACAAACGGGATATGGCTAAAAATGAGACTTGAAATTTGAGGAAAAGAAATATAAAATTTAAATCAATTGTGGAAGGAATTAATGTCATGAGTGTAGGAAAGAACCGTTGGAAAGGGATGGGGGGAATTAAGAGGAACCGTTGGAAAGGGAAAGGGGGGATTAAGAGATAAAAATATACACACACATATATATATATAAAGTGTAAATATCTAAATACATATTTATTTTGTTCTAAGGGTATTTCAAGGGTATAATACTCCTAGAACTAAATTTATATAAATTTATTCTATTTATTTATTTATTTATTTTTTTGTTATTATTATTTATTTATATATTTATTTATTTTATATATATATATATATATATATATATATATATGTGTGTGTGTGTGTGTATATATACATGTATACATATATACATACATACATACATGCATATATACATACATATATATAAATATATATATATATATATATATATATATATATATATGAATATATATACATGTATACATGTATATACACATGAATATACATATGTATGTATATATATATATATATTTCATTTATTTATTTTTTTCTATTTTCTTTTTTATTATTTTATTTGATTGAATTTCAAACTTTAGTTTAGGGATTATAAATGCACACACACACACACATGAACCCATCATGTCAACCCAATATTTTAATGTACTTACATGACATTTTTCTTAAAATTATCATCCTGAGGAAGTCTTACAAATAAAGACGAAACGTTGATGAATATATAAAAAAAAACATCTTTTGGTTTTTCCTTTTTCATTTTCCATTACGTCGGATTACCTTCCTTTCTCATATATATATATATATATATATATATATATATATATATATATATATATATATATATATATATATATATATATATTCATCTCTCTCTTTTTCTCTCTCCCTCTCTCTCTCTCTCTCTCTCTATATATATATATATATATATATAAGCGATCAATTAAATCGTTGTGCAATCTATGTATTCGAGAGAAGGTGTAATAGTAAAACACAGTTCAAAACTTGTCCATAATTCAATTATTCAACACTAAATATGATAATTCAATTATTCAACACTAAATATGATAATTCCATTATTCAACACTAAATATGATAATTCCATTATTCAACACTAAATATGATAATTCCATTATTCAACACTAAATATGTTAATTCAATTATTCAACACTAAATATGATAATTCAATTATTCAACACTAAATATGATAATTCCATTATTCAACACTAAATATGATAATTCCATTATTCAACACTAAATATGATAATTCCATTATTCAAAACTAAATATGATAATTCCATTATTCAACACTAAATATGATAATTCCATTATTCAACACTAAATATGATAATTCAATTATTCAACACTAAATATGATAATTCCATTATTCAACACTAAATATGATAATTCCATTATTCAACACTAAATATGTTAATTCAATTATTCAACACTAAATATGATAATTCCATTATTCAACACTAAATATGATAATTCCATTATTCAACACTAAATATGATAATTCCATTATTCAACACTAAATATGATAATTCCATTATTCAACACTAAATATGATAATTCAATTATTCAACACTAAATATGATAATTCCATTATTCAACACTAAATATGATAATTCCATTATTCAACACTAAATATGATAATTCAATTATTCAACACTAAATATGATAATTCCATTATTCAACACTAAATATGATAATTCCATTATTCAACACTAAATATAGTAATTCCATTATTAAACACTAAATATGATAATTCCATTATTCAACACTAAATATGATAATTCCATTATTCAACACTAAATATGATAATTCAATTATTCAACACTAAATATGATAATTCCATTATTCAACACTAAATATGATAATTCCATTATTCAACACTAAATATGATAATTCCATTATTCAACACTAAATATGATAATTCAATTATTCAACACTAAATATGATAATTCCATTATTCAACACTAAATATGATAATTCCATTATTCAACACTAAATATGATAATTCAATTATTCAACACTAAATATGATAATTCCATTATTCAACACTAAATATGATAATTCCATTATTCAACACTAAATATGATAATTCCATTATTCAACACTAAATATGATAATTCCATTATTCAACACTAAATATGATAATTCAATTATTCCACACTAAATATGATAATTCCATTATTCAACACTAAATATGATAATTCCATTATTCAACACTAAATATGATAATTCAATTATTCAACACTAAATATGATAATTCCATTATTCAACACTAAATATGATAATTCCATTATTCAACACTAAATATGATAATTCCATTATTCAACACTAAATATGATAATTCCATTATTCAACACTAAATATGATAATTCCATTATTCAACACTAAATATGATAATTCAATTATTCAACACTAAATATGATAATTCCATTATTCAACACTAAATATGATAATTCCATTATTCAACACTAAATATGATAATTCAATTATTCAACACTAAATATGATAATTCCATTATTCAACACTAAATATGATAATTCCATTATTCAACACTAAATATGATAATTCAATTATTCAACACTAAATATGATAATTCCATTATTCAACACTAAATATGATAATTCCATTATTCAACACTAAATATGATAATTCCATTATTCAACACTAAATATGATAATTCCATTATTCAACACTAAATATGATAATTCCATTATTCAACACTAAATATGATAATTCCATTATTCAACACTAAATATGATAATTCCATTATTCAACACTAAATATGATAATTCAATTATTCAACACTAAATACGATAATTCCATTATTCAACACTAAATATGATAATTCAATTATTCAACACTAAATATGATAATTCCATTATTCAACACTAAATATGATAATTCAATTATTCAACACTAAATATGATAATTCCATTATTCAACACTAAATATGATAATTCCATTATTCAACACTAAATATGATAATCTCACTCATTCACTGTGGAGGTCCCCAGATGCCGGAGAGCATTCTACTCAAATAGCTTCTTTCCTCGTGCTGCTGGCCTCTGGAACTCCCTCCCTGCCCCCTGTTTCCCCGACAGTACTGACATGCAGAAATTTAAAACTAATGTAAACAGACACCTCGCTGCTCAGATCCCAATTTAAGCTGAACCACCAATCCTTCCCCCCCTTTTCCTTTTTTCTCAGTAGCCCCTTACGTTTACAGTGGCGTCCTGCCTTGTTTGGGGTGAACCATGTAAAAAAAAAAAAAAAAAAAAAAAATTCCATTATTCAACACTAAATATGATAATTCAATTATTCAACACTAAATATGATAATTCCATTATTCAACACTAAATATGATAATTCCATTATTCAACACTAAATATGATAATTCAATTATTCAACACTAAATATGATAATTCCATTATTCAACACTAAATATGATAATTCCATTATTCAACAAATAAATATGATAAGTAGTTGTTGAAATGTGAGGACTAAAAAACAAAATAGGGCGGAAGCGAGTGTTATGAGGCTGCCATCTATTTCATCTTTTTGCCCTCAGATTCAATGTTTCTGACAAAGGGATGATAATTGCTGTTTTCTGGGTCGGCCTTTTGTTTTGAGTAGGTGTTATATGGAGATGTTCGATCTTCTCATTCATCATCATCATCATTCATCATTATCCCACTTCCAGTCTATCCATCTCGTTAACTTTATCCTCAGGTGTTTTTCCCTTGTTGTGCCTCATTAGTAAAAACAAAAAGTTACCTGTGAAATCAGTTGATGCAGTTCCCAGGGGATTTGAAAAGTAGTTGGCGAATGCTGGCACCCATATTGAATTCTAAATAAAAACCCATACCATATATATTCTTATCATATATATTTCTTGTAAGAATTATATTTCAGTAATAAAGTACGATCACTTAATAATAGAGAGGTACTTTCCACTCACCATGTACGTCGGTAACGACCATCATAATATTATATACTGTAGAGGTAAAGTCATTATCAAAAGAAATAATGACATAGTCTATCCATACAAAAATAATTTTTATTGACAATGTTGTGAAGACAACGAGTTCGTGAAGAATGAGAGTTCAAAGAGTCCAAAAACATTTCTAAGAGAAAGAAAGGCTATAACGAGAAATTGAGTACACATCTTTGTTTCGGCTAGCACTGCGTGCGTTTACGTGTGTGTAGTAGGCATGAAAGTGTGTGTATATATTAGCGTGCCTGTTTTGCGCATGAGAGAGTGTATGTATGAGCTTGTATGTATGCGTTCTTTTGGCAGGGCGTATATGCTCTCGCTATGTTTAGTAATTCATGAAAGTCTTTCGTCATGTGTATGTTATTTACCGAATGTTCCGTACACACGTGCGTTGTCTCTGAAAGGTAGGGAAGAAAGAGAGAAAAATGTGTGTTTGGGTTTTTATATTACTCGCTGGAATACGGAGTGAATATTCTCTCTTTTTTTTTATTGGTTGAAAGAAACTGCTAATTGGACATTTTGTCCAATTGGGAATCGATACGTAAAAACAACATTCACTGCCGATGCTACTTCGAGAAAGAATTGTTTCGGCCTGAGATACAACTTAACAATCTATTGAGTTTGATAAGGAATTTTTTAGAATTCTGATTAGGATAAGGTGCAAATGCAAAAACGAATTTCTAACTTAGTAGATTAAGCACTTTCTGCCACGCTCCAGCGCATCGCAGCACTGTTGCATCTTTTTGTTTGTTGCATCTTTTTGCTTGTGGCATCTTTTTGCTTGTTGCATCTTTTTGTTTGTTGCATCTTTTTGTTTGTTGCATCTTTTTGTTTGTTGCACTTTTTTGTTTGTTGCATCTTTTTGTTTGTTGCATCTTTTTGTTTGTTGCATCTTTTTGTTTGTTGCACTTTTTTGTTTGTTGCATCTTTTTGTTTGTTGCATCTTTTTGTTTGTTGCATCTTTTTGTTTGTTGCATCTTTTTGCTTGTGGCATCTTTTTGCTTGTTGCATCTTTTTGTTTGTTGCATCTTTTTGTTTGTTGCATCTTTTTGCTTGTTGCATCTTTTTGTTTGTTGCATCTTTTTGTTTGTTGCACTTTTTTGTTTGTTGCATCTTTTTGTTTGTTGCATCTTTTTGCTTGTTGCATCTTTTTGTTTGTTGCATCTTTTTGCTTGTTGCATATTTTTGCTTGTTGCATCTTTTTGCTTGTTGCATCTTTTTGTTTGTTGCATCTTTTTGTTTGTTGCATCTTTTTGCTTGTTGCATCTTTTTGTTTGTTGCATCTTTTTGCTTGTTTTACATTGAACTTACTGCATTTGTACCTCCCCAACATAAGTACTCCCGACCCACCCAACTAGCATCAAAATCACACCCCTTCTCTCTATAGGTCCCTTTTTCTACTTTCCTCAGACAGTTTGCCTTTGGAATGCCCTCCCTGTTCCCTATTTCTGCGACTGTGCAAACATGCAGAAATTTAAATGTAATGTGAACAAATATATTGTTGCCCAACTCCCCACCCTAGTTGCCCCCTATAATTCTGGCCCCTGTCACAGTAGCCCCTTATGCTTCAGTAGCAATATACCTTGTTTGAGATAGACAAAAGTTTATTTACTCTTATTTCAAGCATTCTGGACCGCCGTGTGTTATTAAAAAATGGCCAGTTATTATTCTTAGCTAAGGATAAATATAAAAGTGTTATTTACAGTTTTTTTCATGAACGTTGGAGGCTAATAAAAGTAGAACCGACGTATGAGAAATAGAAGATTAGGATGTAATTACTGAAACATGACTGGTGGTGGGCACAGCTAATTGCTTATCAAGATACACAATGAGATAATTGGTACGAAAGTGTTGGGTGACAAAAATAGGAAAAAATCTGCCATTGTTCATAGTCTCTATAGTAATCAAATTATGAGACAACTTCACGATTGTGTGTATTTATCGCGTCGACGTAACTTTCATAATTACACATTGAATTATCATTTTTATTTACTATTAATTAAATATTTATTGAAATCAAAATATTCAATAGTGTAAAATAAAAAGAAATTGTAAAAATCCTATTTAAAAAATAATTTTATTAGGAAATTAAATCGCCAGAATGCATTTGGTTTCTTTTTGAACAAGTTATTTTAATATTTTGTTAATGATTGAAAAACAATGAATTTCTTTGTGGCCCTGTAGAGTGGCTCATAGCTTTAATAGGGTATTGACGATGGTCGCATATTTGGAAAAGTGTGTGTGGGTGTGGGTGTGTGTGTGTGTGTTTACCTTTTGGAGATTAGGCTGGAATTGTGGAGAGAACAGTCGTGTTTAAGAGCACAAGTTTTATTTCTTGAGGTGCACCTCCGGTCTTTGTTGGGCACCTCGTCGTCATCGTCGTCGTCGTCGTCTTTACGGAGTTGAGGCGTGTAGTTGTGTCGACAAGAAGAACTATTTTTTAGAAAGATTCCCGGATTCGACAAGACGCACCTGAAGAAGTTCGGAGGTTATATCCTCCAAAACATTGTGATAATAACATCCAAGATGAGAACTCTGCATAATTCAAATAATACAAATGTTCAATCCTCATCTCAAATATTCTAAAACTTAGCACTAACTTTGTTCACTTTTTGATGTAATGACAAAAATATAACTTAATGATTAACTTATCTTTTAAAATATTTACAACTTTATTTCCTAATTAACAACAACATTTACATAAAGCGAAAGTAACATGAAATTAACAGAAAGGGAGAGGAGGGGGCCAGAGAGAGATCGGTAAACCAGATTTTTCCTGCTTACATTGTTAGTTTTTAAGTTATTACTTCGTGGATAAATTGGATACATGAAATTTTCTTTGAAAATAATATTTGCAAAATCCCAATAAAAAATGGCAAATTACAATGAAAGCATCGACAGACCAGAAATATTAACTATAGAAGGAGAATAAGGTGTCGAGGGCAACCCGGATATAATGGGCCCAGGTATAATGGAAGCATCTATCAATCTCACAGTCACAGTATAAGAAAATTAACCTCCTATCCCACACCTGATGGTAGGCCATCTACATGTGCTATTTGTGGTTCCATAGTTCATTGGATAGAGAATGCCAATATGCAAAACAAGAAAAAATGCTGTGCTTGAAGCAAACCTTGTGCATATGAACCAACTAGGTCAGAGAGTACAAATGTCAAGAGCTAAGGCAGATTATTGGTGCAGTCATTTTTTACTCTGGTTGGTCCTATGTTCTGTAGTCGGTTTTCCTTTGGCCTCACGCTTTAATGAAACGATTTCAATCAATTTAAAGGCTATTGACAGATATAAAATCCTACATATGATTGATCCTGCGACCAGGTACAGTGTGGCTAAAAGAATCCCAAACAAAGAGAGCACCACAATAATTGGTGCGGTTTTTAAGCACTGGATTTCGTACTTTGGCACTGCAAAAAGTAGAGTTTATATAGTAACGACATATCCTCCTATGCAAATTGATTGCCAGAGCTATGTAGCTTTAAAAACTCCAAACAGCCAATTTGCAATGGGTAGATGATTTAATTGGCACACGTGGTTTGCGTAACTTCTGATCGATGCCCCTCTTCGACCCCCGACCCTTAAACTTTTCCATTAACACGACTGCTACTATGCAACATTTATCCTGAGAGAATGTTGCCATTTATTTGCCTCTTCACAAAGTTGAACATGAAATCGTTGTTTACATTTTCTATATCAATTTAATTCTTTAATTCGTATACGAACGCAAAAAAGCTGTAATACTTAAAATTAATCAAATTAAAATTGCAATGTATGATGATAAATTAAACAAAACTTACCGGTTGTGTAAATAAACAGTCAATTAAAAATGTCAGTAAGTCGCTTATCAAAAAGGGAGAATAGAGAGTATTAGCCAATGAAAACACTTGAAATCTGCCGGTGAATCTTATTAAACTTATTCCCGGTTTTTATGAGTAGCAGAAAGAGGATTTCGCCTGTGGAATGCTTAGCTTCTCCCCTTTCTTTTATTTATAACTAGTTAAAACATAAAATACCGACCCGGATTGAATATAAAATATTAAAATCGATTGGAAATACAATTTTTATTTTTCTAGAACACAGACCAATATTTGCCATAAATGACTGATGAAACAGATTTAAGTATGCACTTTGAATTAAAAAAACTATCAATGTTAAAGAAACTATTAAGAGATTTTATATATAAGATCTAATGTCTTTATCAAAATGTTGTTAATCACTGTCTTACATGCTCTTTGACGTTACTAAAATCCAAACAATTTTAACAATGATAAAAGTAAAATAGACCCTGGCGCCATTCACTTTCAAGGAAAAAATAATTCATAGAAATCATTTTAGTCAATAAAAACACGACTTTACCCAAAATGCAAAAGTCTTTTCCAGCCCATTTTTAGCTCTAAAAAACATATTGCATGAACAACTACAGTAGTAATCAGAAGTCACACATGGCTTTTGCTTAATCAACAAATACACAAATTAAATATCTTCTCTTATTCTTCATTAATTTATAAATCTTTTTATAACCCTGTTAATTAATTACCATAATCAACGTTCATTAATAGCATTTACCTCAAGGCGATCCATAATACAGGCCTGGCAAACACTGGGGTCCACGACTGGAGGTGGACATGTGAAGACCAAAATTTCTACTAAATAATAATTACAGAGAAAAGTTTTAGTAAGAAATTTCTTAGTAATGTCCAGTAATTAGCAACTATACATATTATTAGGAAGCAGCTTACAATAATTGATTTATTTCCATCAAATCAAATGTAAAAAGTACAAAAATATAAAAGAACTAAATTCACAAAAAATCACTTTATTCACCATGAATTAGACACATGTTTTATATTTCAAAAATCATGAGTCAATTTGTTTATATTGACTACTTGATTACAGAAAATTTAATGATATAATACAATCAGAAAGCAAATTCAACATTTTACAAAATCAAATACTTTATGAAGAAAATGTTCGGAAAAACAATTTTGATAATTTTTACAAAATTTAATGTTTATTACATATACAATTTGTATTTTTACATAAGATGAAGAAAATGTTTATTTATTCATGATATGATAATACATATTATACACAGTCTTAATAATAAAATTAACTTAAATTAACAAGAACATAAAACCAATAAAATATGTAGAAAAGGGGAAATGTAAAACATATCTGATAACTGCTCGGAAAATTATGCATTATCAATACTGATTATGTTGTCATGAGAATTGTATAAACATTTTTATTTTATAAATAACAGTTTTAGATAATTTCAAATTGCCTTAGCTAAAATCTTTGAATCTTTAATCAATTAAGCGATAGTCAGCCATCTCATTAATGCTAAACTTCTTTCTGGCCATCAGTATGGATTTTGACAAGCACGATCTACTGCGGATATCCTAACGGTCATTTCTAAACGCATATACCATACACTGGACAAAGCAGGTGAAGCTAGATATATCCAAAACCTTTGACAAGATCTGGCATGAAGGTCTTCTCATGAAAATAAATTTGTATGGTATTTCTTGACAAATACTCAATATAATTAGATCCTTCCTATCCAAAAGAAAGATTCAGCTTGTCCTCAATAGCTGTTTATCTAAGCAACATGAGATAAATGCAGGTGTACCCCAGGAATCGATTCTCAGACCTCTATTGTTCTTGATTTTCATAAACTACCTACCTGATGAAATTGAGATAGATATATTTGCTGACGACACCATGCTCTACTCTCGACATGTGGGAAAAGTAGACGTGCACATATCCAATGCAATGGCTGAATCCTTAGAAAATGACCTCCAGTCTGTAGATGAATGGGGACATAAATGAGTGGTAACATTTAATTCCACTAAGACAAATCTCCTTTCCTTTAACAACTACAAGAAACCCTTTCAACCACTGATTACCATGGCTAATAACACTCTAGCTGAGAGTCCACTGTACATAGAAGACATTACCAAGGGAGCTGCAAGGAAAGTGGGGTCCCTGTAATGTGCTAGAAAACTTCACACCCCCGCCAGTATTCTATATCTCTACAAAGCCATTATCCGCCCATGCATGAAGTATTGTTGTCACATCTGGGCTGGTGCACCATCCACTAGTCCCCCCCTAGACAGAGTCCAAGAAAGGATCGCCAATCTAATAGGTCCCTCACTATCCACCAAACTCCAACCTCTATCCCATCACCGCAATGTTTCTACCATACTAGTTTTATAAAGCATTTAGTGTACCAACCCCCAGAACTGGTGTGCCTACTCGTCTGACCCCACCTCTGACACCGGAAATAAGGCGACTAAAAAAAGTTGAATCACGAAAAATGCTCTTTTCAGTCTCTAATTTTTTGCCTTTTACCTGATTAAGACCATACCAACTGGTGTGTGTACCAGTAGAGAGAGGCGTCCGAGTGGTGACCCCACCAAAGTTGGGGTGGTTGATCCACAAGACACGAGTGGAATTCACTGCGGCTAGAACACCATGACTTTGTCACTTTTTAGGTGTTGTGCTCGAGTTCGCTGTAAGCACCGACTTCTTCCCAGTCAGCAGTACCTGCTGCCCTGCCTACTCACACCACCAATCACAGATACTGCACGTCGGTCGTCATCACGAGTCAGTTGGTAGTGGTGTACTATGACAAGCCGCCCCATAAGCACCCATAATCCATAATCCGACTTGTTTTGAACTAGACACAGTCGATTCTATAGTCTGAGTCTGTGTCCATTACACCACTCATCTGACTTGCTTACACTTATTAAAATGCCCAAGGATTATGAACCTGTCATGGGACAGGTATTGTAACTAGTAGTCTTGTAGCATGTATCCTGGCTTGGACCGGCTACAGATGATAGTTGCGTCTTTGAAATGTCCTCAGACAGTTAAAATATAATAAACGCTAAAAATGGATAAAAACGTCAAAGTTGAATGAAAGGAGAAAAACGTTATTAACGAACGCAACATATGTATAGATGTACAAAGGTGATTGAACGTTATTGTATGTAAATTGTTTGTTAGAAAAGTGATGAGTCTAAGAAGTGTATGCGTCTATGTGTTTGTTTTCTGACTGTGTATATGCGTGTGACAGTGGGAGAGGTTGTGTGAGCAACTTCAGTAGGCATTGTATGGGTGTTGCTTGTGTCAGTGTGTAAATATTTGTGAACTTCTGAGTCTGGACGAGGAAAATGGAACTGAGTGTTCACGATAGGAGAAAGTTATTCAAAATTACGTACGTACGGATAAAGGGGAGAGTTAGTTTAAAGACTGGCAGAGTTCATCTTGTAATTATCTAGAAGTAAGTCTGTGTGTCGAAATGGTATTGAGAGGAGGTCGCCATCTTAGATAGTGAAGTCTTTGTGTCGACACCGATAGGCTAAAAGCGGATTTAGTTTGCGCGCCAAGAGAGGAGTTTGGTCGTTGAACTGAGTGACGTGGGTTGGTTACACAGTTGGGCCTTCTTGCAGCTAAAAAGAGCGAACAGCACCAGTGCACTTCTTTAAATAACCTTTGGGAACCAGTGCTCTGCTCGCATAAGAAATTGTTTCTAATTGGTTGAAATTAAGTGTTTGCTCCAATCAGTGCCAAGTTTACAAGTCAACCAAATATTTCAGGCATCGTTATGGCTGCTGCTGCTGCTGCTGTTGCTGCTGCTGCTGTTGTAGTTGCTACAACTGCTACAATCTAATGTCTATTTTTTTTCAAATCTTTTGTCTATATATTTTTTTTTTAAAATCCTCATTCATAGTTTTTTTTTTTCATGAGGGCAGCCAACTATCATCCGCAACTCTTCCTTACTCGTGTTGTGTATCATCGTGATCATTTATCCCTTAATCTCTTGAAATCCTCATTATCGTCATATCGAACACTCTAAAAGGCTTACTTGGCCGGTTCGCTAGAACTGTTCTGCTAGGTTAGATACGTCAATTCAAAGGGGGGGGGGGTCTGGCCGGTTCGTCATTAATTACAATTCACTGCCACAAAGGCATTTATAGCCAAATCATATAGTTCCTTATTTGACTTTATCTTAGGTTCATGCTTCAGGCAGAGAGAGAGAGAGAGAGAATTAGTGCTATTTTTAAGAGCTACATGCTAACACAAATTTTGACTCCTGTTTCTTGATCACATGTTTCCTGACTTACACTTTTCATCTTTTCATGTATGTTAAATTTAAAATATCTGACCCTCTCGATAACTCACTTTATATCCCCATCCCTTAAAGCTAATATGTAACATACTTTGTTTTCATTTTTATTCAAATATTTCCTTCATATATTTTCAAAATTAATTTCTTCCTATTCATTTTTACGGTGATACAAAAAACAAAATCGAAACACATTTCTTTTTACTCCATTCCAATATTCTTCCATAATCTAAACCTTTCCTAGAGAGAAACCACTTCATCAAGGTCTCAAATGATTGATAAAATAGTCATAAACTACCACACCTTATTTCACCATTAAATATCGTCCATGAATTCCATTTTTGTAGCCATCCAAAAGCATTGGTATACTCTTCGTTTATGTGGACAAAACATTATCCAAGGCAGGAACTAACAAAATAGCCTTGATTTTGTAAACTAACGTCTTGGACGTGCCAAGCCAGCAGGGTATCCAATGAAACTTCCTGATGTTCCGAATATAGTCTCTGCTGTATTATCTCTTCAAACCAACCAAAAATAGCCTTGGCTTTGTAACTTTGTTAATCGGCTTAAAAAACTCCCTTCGGTCCTTGAACTAGTTTCTCTTTCCTCAATTATATATGCCTCCATTTAAATACTAGGTAACCACTGAAACATCTAACATTTTTAAAAAACTCTAGATTTATAAAATTTAACTTAATTTAATTAAATTGTTTCTGTGTTTTTTTAAATTTGTATTAATATTTCGTAATTGAATTTAGTCTCTCTTTTTCTCTCTTGCCCTAGTTTAAACACAAAATACAAATTAATAAAAACAAAAGACATTTTTTTTCAATTATATTAACAAGAACAAACTTGTTGCCAACACCGTCTGCCTCCCCCTCCTGTCCTCTCTCTCTCTCTCTTTCTCTCTCTCTCTCTCTCTCTCTTATATCTCCCCTCACTTATTTCCCCAATTCCACTATTTGATCATCATTTTTTTTATATCTATCAAAATAGAATTCAGTTAATGGCTATTCTAATATGTCCTTCTAAGCACACTCGCACATGTGTCACCGAAATAGAAGTTGGTTCTTTCTTATGGCATTAAACATCACCAGTTTCCAAATAATGAAATCTCAAATATTTTTTCTTTACTATTCATAAGATTCGCAAGTACCACTCTTTCAACCGTCGTCGCTTTCAAGTCTTCTTTCAACCGTCGTCGCTTTCAAGTCTTCTTTCAACCGTCGTCGCTTTCAAGTCTTCTTTCAACCGTCGTCGCTTTCAAGTCTTCTTTCAACCGTCGTCGCTTTCAAGTCTTCTTTCAACCGTCGTCGCTTTCAAGTCTTCTTTCAACCGTCGTCACTTTCAAAGCCTTAGTCAAAGTGAATAACTGCTTGCTTTTATCATAGTTAGCATAGCCGTTATGCATGACACAGGCGATCCTATGTCTCTTACATCGCGGGATGAGAGGATAGGATCTGTCCACTAAACTATTGATCATTTTTCCATAATTTTTATAAAAATGTCAATATTTACGATATCAAAACATTATTTTCTTACTTTATAAATTCATCAATCTCTGAGCCAATTCACATTGCATATTAAAAAAATGAAAACATCATTCCAATATCAAAATTACTCATTTTATCCCCCCCATTACCCCTTCAATGACACGTGGCAACAACCAGTGTAGTCTTAATGTAACATTATCAATGTTGCTTAACAAAATTCACAATTAATAATATACGTCTATTTTGCATATACAGTCGATCAGTTGGACAATGGGAGCTTTTTGTCATGCATGCACATAATCCAACACAGAGACACAATTAACATTTAACAATGTTCTCAACTATTTTTGTCTTGATAGAAAATTCTTGTAAATTGTACTTTTAAATGATCTGTTCCCATTCATTCATAAAATTTATAGTATAAACATACTATAAAGTCAAATATTCAAGAAGAACCTTTGCATGTACAGTTGATCAGTGCTTGTGCAACATGGTAATTTTGTCACACACTCACATAATCCAACGCTTAGGCATTATTAAGATTTAAAAATATTTTCAACTATTTTTTTCTCGTAGTAATTTTACTTTTAAACCATGATATGTCTCCATTCGTTCATAACATTTATAGCATAAATATAACTCAAACATAAAAACTAAATGTTAACCTGTCTGACGACAGCAGCTCATTAAAAGACATATTTTCATTACTATCATCACTTTAAGTTTTTTAGTTATTTATGGAACTTTTGGGTGTAAAACTAATGAACTCCAAACTTCACTAATCATTATGACTATCATCGATCAAATCCATTACAATTTTCATTAAGAAAACTTACATTTAATTCTGTCATTTTTTATTTGTAAAATATTGTAAAACAAAACATTTTTTTAAATGTAGAAAAAAAAAGAATGTGTAATTTTTATTCATGTTTGTATTTGCATACTCGTCTGTTCTTTTTGGTTTCATTGCCATTTCATTCCTTGTGTTTTCTTTATATCTTGCCCCGTAAGAACAACTGAGCTTTTTAATTTATCGATAATGTTCAAAAATGTTTCTGTATGTATATTTAAAAAACAAATATTATTTACCAGTTATTTATGTTTTCACTTATCACATTATTCAATTTTCACTTATCACATTATTCAATTTTCACTTATCACATTATTAAATTTTTTGTATGTATATTTAAAAAACAAATATTATTTACCAGTTATTTATGTTTTCACTTATCACTTTATTCAATTTTCACTTATCACATTATTCAATTTTCACTTATCACATTATTCAATTTTCTGTATGTATATTTAAAAAACAAATATTATTTACCAGTTATTTATGTTTTCACTTATCACATTATTCAATTTTCACTTATCACATTATTCAATTTTCTGTATGTATATTTAAAAACAAATATTATTTACCAGTTATTTATGTTTTCACTTATCACATTATTCAATTTTCACTTATCACATTATTCAATTTTCACTTATCACATTATTCAATTTTCTGTATGTATATTTAAAAAACAAATATTATTTACCAGTTATTGATGTTTTTACTTATCACATTATTTAATTTTCACTTATCAAATCATTCAATTTTCACTTATCACATTATTCAATTTTCACTTATCACATTATTCAATTTTCTGTATGTATATTTAAAAAACAAATATTATTTACCAGTTATTTATGTTTTCACTTATCACATTATTCAATTTTCACTTATCACATTATTCAATTTTCACTTATCACATTATTCAATTTTCACTTATCACATTATTCAATTTTCTGTATGTATATTTAAAAACAAATATTATTTACCAGTTATTTATGTTTTCACTTATCACATTATTTAATTTTCACTTATCACATTATTCAATTTTCACTTATCACATTATTCAATTTTCTGTATGTATATTTTTAAAAAAAATATTATTTACCAGTTATTTATGTTTTCACTTATCACATTATTCAATTTTCACTTATCACATTATTCAATTTTCTGTATGTATATTTAAAAAACAAATATTATTTACCAGTTATTGATGTTTTTACTTATCACATTATTTAATTTTCACTTATCAAATCATTCAATTTTCACTTATCACATTATTCAATTTTCTGTATGTATATTTAAAAAACAAATATTATTTACCAGTTATTTATGTTTTCACTTATCACATTATTCAATTTTCACTTATCACATTATTCAATTTTCACTTATCACATTATTCAATTTTCTGTATGTATATTTAAAAAACAAATATTATTTACCAGTTATTTATGTTTTCACTTATCACATTATTCAATTTTCTAAAAGCTACATGCCAACAACTGTGTTTGCTTCGCCTCCAAACGATTTCTCGTTTTTATTTTGAAAAAAATGTGGTTTCACTCTGTTTATATTTTCCCAAGAAATGTTTTCAGTAGTATATTAAATCGTTTGTTTTATTGATCGTGCCACCAGATGTGATCGTTATTGCCATTGCTGTTGTGAGTCCGAAATCAATAGGTTTCCGATCTTGGTACATGTTGTGGCATCACTTCTCGATGAGCTGGAATAAAAAAGCTTTTTTTAATTGCTTTTAGTGAGTGAGTTGAAATTTCTTCCACTGACGGAGAACCTTCATGTCAATATTACATATCGATGTTTGTTTCACTAAGTTGAAGGATACCAGCAATAGTGCTACAAAATGGGGCATCCCAAAAGATACACAACCAAAAACTAACTCAGCCACCCAGCAATTACTTATACCACACAGCTGTCACTGCTGCGGCATCGAAATCTGACTGCTTTCTTACTTAGATCCATCTGATATATATAAATTGTTCGCCTATGTCTAAATTATCCTAGTCCAAATCTCAAGTGCCATTGTAGATTCTCGCCGGTGCTAAAGGTACAAAGAGATGATTAACTCAAGTGGACATTACTTTCTGTTCACCAATGAAAACAATTTCTTTGATTTCTACAGACCGAAGTGGTTTATCCTTGGGGTAGTAATAATTTCAGAATCCAAACTTAAGCTGAACTGCTGCACGAAGATGTCTGTCAACATTCACATGCAACTGTAACAGTTCACCTGAGATAGACTGTTACATCCCATAAATAGCATTGTAAGGAACCCGACATTAAACCGGACCATTGCCCCAGTTTTCCCTTCAATAACGGCTCCAGAATACAGAAAATGGGGGGGGGGGGGGTTCAGTTTAAAAATGTTTTATCTATCATTGTCTACTGGAACTTATATTTTCAAATATGTAAATACTTACAAATATTTACAATTATATAAATACTTAAAAATATATTATTTACTTCCTTGCCAGGAGGTTAGACACAAGGTCACGTGTGGTTTTGAGAAGCCAGTGCACTACGATAAACACACTATGCCCTTCAAAA
>OY744543.1:55232163-55234663 GCA_963556195.1 Sepiola atlantica | reverse complement strand
AATGATTTTGTCTTTGAAATGTTCTAACAATCGAGATTTCATGTATGAGAGACTGTATGGTTTAAAGCCAGTGTCCTCGAGAATTTCCTCTATTTTTTTAACAAGATCGACAATGGTGGGTTGCTCCTCGTCATTTTGCTTCAAATATTTAGCAACTTCCAGAAATGCCTGCTTTTTCACTGAATCCTCTGGTCTACCAAGGTTTTATTTCTTAAAAGAATCAACAGAAGAGAATGCCATAGGAATGTTTTTATTGGAATCAAAGTTTGCAAAACATGTTTTGTGATAACGTGCTTCTGAAACAAGGTCAGCTACATAACCTATTCTAACTTTAACAGTGGATGCCCAACCATCATTTTTTCGGACTTTCTCACAAACTTTTAGCACTCTGTCCTTAAACTCAATAGTTTCTACATGGGAAACATCAACACCTCTTTTATTTCTATCAGATTTTGCTCCAGAACCACAAAAAAGACAATGCTCCTTAAAGTTAAACACACACAAAAAGCGGCTTGCATTATGGGTGGACCTGTTTTTACGGTCAATTTCTATGTATTTAGGGGTTGATCCAACGCTGTCTGCATTTCTTGTGAAGACGTTGACCAATCTGAATTATGATCTTCTCTCCACGTTGTTCAGAAGCTCGGTTAATGGAATCGATACCCTTCTGGCTGACGATGAATGTTTCTTCATTACTGGACAGTTCATTATTGCAAAAAGCTCACTTGTCAGAATAATTATCGGTAATTCACTTTGGCTAACTTGAAATTATAATATGACAGAATATTAAGCTCCTGCAGTAATACATCAAAAGAGACAAAAATAAGGCATAAGAAGTTATAATTATATTAACTTTAGGAAAACTGTTGGTTTTATCCAATTTCACATTGCTACATTTGGTATTTTTGAAGATGAATTTACAGAAATTGAGTTGAGAGAGGGGAGACTAGAATTGGCATCAATCTTTAAAGATGGTGCCCGTTGACCCCTTTCTGCAAGGCTAATTTTGACGCCCACCCTTATCCTTCGACCGCTCCTTGGCAGAAAAGAACGTTTATGAAAGAAAATACATTTTCATTATGGAGCACTGAAAAAGAGCCGCTCCTTTTTTATAGGAGTTTGAGCTAGTGCAGCTCCTTTTTGAAAATAGGAAGCGTGAGAGGAGCCAGCTCCAATTTTGGGCGTTGGAGCATGAGCAGGAGCAGCTCCAAAAGTAGTGGAACGTGTAAAGCCCTATATATATATATATATATATATATATATATATATATATATATATATATATATATATATATATATATATATATATATATAGTTTATAATGAAGTAAAATAAACTGTATGTTTTAATTACAGAATTTCCTTCTATTTTCAATGTCAGGTGTTTTCGTAATCTAATATTACAGGCTCCACAAAATCCACGACTAAAGGCTTAGAAACGCGCCTCCGTTGTACCAAAGAACTAAAAATTTAGAGACACACCCAGTTATATCAAAGAGCAAAAAGTTAAGAGACACGCCTTTTGTTGTACTAAAGAACTAAAAGTTTAGAGACGCGCCTCTGTTGTACCAAAGAACTAAAAATTTAGAGACAGGCTCTTGTTGTTCTAAACAATTAAAAGTGTAGAGACACGCCCCTGTTGTAACAAAAACTAGAAGAACTAAAAGTTTAGAAAGGCGCCCATGTGGTAGAAGAGAATTAAAAGTTTTGAGATGCGCCCCTGTTATACCAAAGAACTTAAAGTTTAGAGACGCGCATCTGTTGTACCAAAGAATTCAAAGTTTATAGACGCGCCTCTGTTCTACCAAAGAACTAAAAGTTTTGACGCGCCCCTGTCGTACCAAAGAACTAAAAGTTTAAATAAGCGCCCCTGTTGTTCCAAATAACTAAAAGTTTAGAGACGCGCCCTTTTGTAACAAAGAAAAAGTTTTGAGACGCACTCCTGTTGTACTAAAGAACTAAAAGTTTAGAGACGTGCCCCTGTCGTACCAAAGAACTAAACGTTTAGAGACGCCCCTTTGGTACCAAAGAACTAATAGTTTAGAGATGCGCCCCTATTGTACAAAAGAACTAATAGTTTAGAGACGTGCCCATGTTGTACCAAAAGAACTAAAAATTTAAAGAGGCGCCCCAGTTGTACCAAAGAGCAAAAAGTTTAGAGACGCGCCCCTATCGTGTCAAGGAACTAAAAGTTTAGAGACGCACACTTGTCGTACTAAAGAACTAAAAGTTTAGAGACGCGCCCCTGTTATACCAAAGAACTCAAATTTTAGAGTTGCGCCTATGTGGTAGCAAAGAATTAAAAGTGTAGAGACGCGTCCCTGTTGTACTAAAGAATTAACAGTTTTGAGACGTGCCCCTGTTATACCAACGAATTCAAAGTTTATAGACGCGCCTCTGTTGTACCAAAGAACTCAAAGTTTATAGACGCGCCTCTGTTGTACCAAAGAACTAAAAGTTTTGACGCGCCCCTGTCGTACCAAAGAACTAAAAGTTTAAAT
>OY744543.1:55199663-55224663 GCA_963556195.1 Sepiola atlantica | reverse complement strand
ATAGATTTGAGCTCAGTCGAGCACCTACCATGAAAATACCGATAGAGCAGAGAAAAACTAGCAACATCTCTTCTATGAGAGAGTGACTGTAGAGAAGAGGATATCCCCCACCAGATTTCGAAGTTGGTTTTCGACTCTGTCAAGGCAGGAAAGGGTGCTCTGAGCGGCACTTCCCCATATGTGGCAGCAGTACTCTATCTTAGAATGTATTTGACTCTTGTACAGGTAGAGGATTGCATCGGGTGTGAGATACCTTTGGAGCGGTAGAATGATCCAACCATTTAGTAGTAATTATGGTCTTCACATGTCCGCCCTCAGTCGTGGACCTCACTCGCATGTTTGCCAAGCCTGTATTATGGATCGCCTTGGTCAAAATGCATCTACTTAAGAGTAGGATAGACAGACGAAGTCTATAGAGCCTACCCACACTTTTAATGGCCTTGTGCCAAATTTATAAAATTTATTAACTTTTTCCGAAAAATGTTGTCTTCAATCAGATGAGGACAAATTTTTCTAGACCGAGGCAACTTTTATTTTTGTTCTTCAATCCAGTGCTCATTTTTTAGCATCTGGACATTCTTCACATTAAAACCCGACCTTATGTCTGACTTTTATCTTATGGGGAGGCAAGTAAAGTTAAACAAATTTAAACACACTCGAAGGGGTTCGTGGCTACCTGCTATTTCTCAAACATTCTGCACATGTGTTATCTTGATTAGGGCCGTCCGCTCCGTTTTCTAGTGACTCAACACTTATATGTTTTATATTAGATTTGCGCTCTCAGTTCTTCTTCTCCCATCATCTACACAGAAACGCAGAATCAGCTGTGTTGGGTAAGTGCAATGCCTCATTGATAATCGAGTAAAGATAAAGGAAATTGGACTAATCAGTAAGTACATATGACAAGTTAAAACTCTCTTAGATAAAATAAATACAAACTGATCAGCAAAGAAATGCAGATGGCCGCCCGTGACTTTCATATTCTTGGTTTTCCGTTTTGTCATAGACAAACTTATACATAAATCTCATAATTGAAGCAGAAAACTAAGTTCTTCTTAGGATTATACTGCCATGAAAAAGCGCCTGATTATTTTTTTTCATAATTCATGGCGTGGCTACTTCAATAGTCATAAACTTTTAGGATCTCGTTCCATTTAGGTAATAAACAAGTAAGAATGCTAAGCTATTAATTAAGTAAACTTTATATTCAGATTCTGACTATAAAGTTTACTTAATCCATAGCATTAGCCATGTTGTTTGTCTTTGTTTTAGACCACATTTACTATTTTGACATGTGGTTGCTTAGTTTTCCTAAAGTTTACATTTGCATTTTTAGGTGATTAATGTAACTACTTTCTACATTTGGATGCATAGTGAACTTTATTTTTACATTTGGGTGTTTCATAAACCTAATTTTCAATTTGGGTGATTAGTGAACCTAATTTTTACATTTGGATGCATAGTGAACTTTATTTTTATATTTGGGTGTTTCATAAACCTAATTTTCAATTTGGGTGATTAGTGAACCTAATTTTTACATTTGGATGCATAGTGAACTTTATTTTTATATTTGGGTGTTTCATAAACCTAATTTTCAATTTGGGTGATTATTGAACCTAATTTTTACATTTGGATGCATAGTGAACTTTATTTTTATATTTGGGTGTTTCATAAACCTAATTTTCAATTTGGGTGATTATTGAACCTAATTTTTACATTTGGATGCATAGTGAACTTTATTTTTATATTTGGATGCATAGTGAACTTTATTTTTATATTTGGGTGTTTCATAAACCTAATTTTCAATTTGGGTGATTAGTGAACCTAATTTTTACATTTGGATGCATAGTGAACTTTATTTTTATATTTGGATGCATAGTGAACTTTATTTTTATATTTGGGTGTTTCATAAACCTAATTTTCAATTTGGGTGATTAGTGAGCCTAGTTTGGCAGTGTTCTGTGATCTTAATTTTGACATTTGAGTGCTTAGTGAACCTAATTTTTTAATGTCAGTGCTTAGTCAACCTTATTTTTATTTGGGGTGCAAAGTGAACCTTATTTGTATTTTGGATGCAAAGTGAACCAAATTTTTACATTTGGGTGTTTAGTGATAGTGACCCTAATTTTTACATTTGGATGTTTAGTGAACTTAATTTTTACATTCGTGTTCATAGTGAAACTTATTTTTTACATTTGAGTGCTTTGTGAACCTCCCTCCAGGAACGTAATTTTTAGGGCTTCTCTAATTGGTGAAATTGTATCATTTTTGAATGATCGTAAAAATAAAGTGTAAAGTAGTGCATTTACAAATGAATGTGAACATGGTTATAAAAACCAACGTGAATGATTATAAATCATTTATGTTTTTACTATGTTCTCCTTTCCAAAATTAGATAGTTTTCAAAATTAGAGAAGCCCTGAAAGTGATGTTTACAAAGTAGCAAAGATTAGGACAACAAAACACGAACACATCAAATTAGAGAGAGTTTTGTGCTATTGTAATCTAATAGAGAGGTAAACACAACTTGTTATTAGATTACCCAACTATGCAATTGGACTATTTAAAACATAATAATTGTGGTGTGATTATATAGCGTCAGAGGAAACTAAATAAATGGATTACTGTAGTTTCATTCATAGCTTTCTGTGTTTTTTTCTTTTTTCCCTGGTTGATACATACATTTTCAGTCTTGATACTGTTTGAACACATATTTTCAAGAAATTATTCTTTCTTACTAGTTGTGCCTACTCGGCGTTGCTCAGGATGCAGTGAAGTCATTTAAGTTTTTAACTTTTATTTGTACATTTTTAAACATAAGGTAGACAACTCCTATTATATTCTTCAATTTCAAATGAGTTATTCCCCCCTGCCGATTAAAAAAAAAATGAGGTGATTATTTAAAAATGTTTCATATCAGCAGTTGTCTGGGCCGAATTAAGTCATTTTTAAAAATAGTTTGCAGCTAAGTACGTTATTATATTGTCAATAACACAGTACAACAATAACAAATAGAAATTGTCTAGTCAGAAGCAAAGTTTGATTTGTCAGCTTAAATGCTATTTAGGTCTGACTTTGAAAATCCGACGAGATAACTTTATAGATTAGATTCATTTCTCTGTAAATCCAGTGTTAATTAAGCTTCTTCTTGAATATGCTTTGTATAAAATGTTGCATAGTTTTGTATATTGACGTTTTTTTCCGCTTCTGTTAGAGACGGGAAAAACTAGCAAAACAACATCTGCCATATTTCATGCAGCGTATTTATTCAGTGTACGGATCTGTTTAAATAGCCTTAGGGCATGAACAATGATTTATTTGCCATTTTATTCTTGTCATCATCTGGAAATATATTTGGTAAAATCTATTGACACGCATTAAAAAAGGGACGTTTTTATTTTTCTCAATTAAATACACTTCAATAAATAATCAAACATCCAACAGTTTTATACTTTATATCAATTCGATAAGCAATTGAAAAATCTTTTTCTTATATCTAATGAGTCATCACTTACCAAGGCCAATAGCCACTTGAGGATAAGGGTTAATGAGATTGTCAGTTGAATGAGGGACAACCCCATTATAACAAGGTGATGGGACCCCACAGAGAATTTTAAGAGATTAATATACTCATATATATATTTGGGGACCCGCGCTGAGTATGATGAAAGATGGAATTAGATTTTTTTTCACACGGATTATTGTTTTCTGATGTGAAAGTCGCACTGGTAAAATACTGTTTTCGGATAAGGTTGTTGGAATTTGCAGTTGTGATGGCTGAAAGTAAAGTCAAAGGTCAACCCAACTAACGATCTGTCATAATCAGATGGATTTATACAGAATCGATCTGTGACAGAAATGCAGTGAGAGAATCAGAAGATACACCCCGATGGAGCATGGCATGAGTTGCGGCTGGCCTGTCAAAAGAGGGGAGGGGATAAGTGACAAGGAAAGTTCAGCCCGAAAAGCGAACTTCTGTGAGTAAGCGGCCAATGGAATTACTTACTGGATGAGGCAAGTAGAATTTGGTCAGACAACACAGGTTACTTTGCCGTATATATAAGGTGCGACAATCATGAGTTTTTTTTTAGAGTCAGAGCAGATTGAGAGAGTTTAGTTTTGAGCTTGAAGTTAAGCAGTTAGAGAAAAATTCTGTTTGCACCCCCACCCTTCACTCCTCCGAATTCGTTTTCACACCGACTGTCTATTAAACCAGCGAGTCGAAATTGAAACCCCAGTTCAGAAGCAGAGGTATAGAATCAGCGAAAGACTTTTTGTTTCTGCAATTGCAAGTTTCATGGAAATATATACATTCTTATATTTATTTTATATTAAGAATATTTGTTGAGTTGTCGATACCTTGAGTGGCTGAGTTATTTTTAAATGTAGTTCTCATTCTTCAGTTGAGCAGCCATTCCCGGAGTGACTTCAGACCATATCTCTTGAACGACCATGAGGGTTGCATTATTTGGTTGCTGCGAGGGAGGGAGTGGGTTACACCATTAGAGGATTGGCAACAATGGGTGAAAAGGACAGAATTTGATTATTCAAGAGGACTGCTTGATAAGTTGACATTGGACTTGAATACGGCCATGTTGTAGTCATCAGAGAAGAAGTCTCATGGTATTGTGTTCCAGAGATGGAAAGTACTTCGAAAGAAACCCTGTTCATGAAAGTTCCATTCGGTTTTAGATGCATCGAGGAAGAAAGGAAAGTTTGTTGCAGTGGTGGTAGGTAGATGAGTTCTTGCTGTGAATGTTTTGCAGAGGGGGGAGTAGAGATTGGAGTTCAGTAGAGCATCAACCATGTAACGATAGAGTAGAGAAAAACTAGCAACGTCTCTTCTGTAGGAAACGGACTATAGGAAAGAGAAGAGATCACCCCCTAGATTGTATAGTCGGTTTTGTACTCTGTAAAGGCGAGAAAAGATGCTCCTAGGGGCACATCCACAGACCTTTGTTATAATATCTCTGCTTAGTGTTTCGATTTTAAACAGAAAATATGCAGGTTAGGCTGGATTCGCAAGCATTGGTAAAGCAACTACGTAAAAAGGGAATTAAATGTAATCGATTGCTGATGAAAGACGACAAACACTTTATTCTTGAGTTCTGACAAATAAGTAGAGTGAGTGAGAGTCACAGAGGTTTGGAGTGCATAAACAGGAATTGACGGCAGATGAAATCTCAGGTTCTCTACTAAGCAGTCACTTTCTGCGAGGTCAAGTATTGGATCAATCGACATCCACAGTACCTCAAACTGCCACAATTCTTCGGGCATATCACCTAAGCAACCTAACGTGGCCACGCATTTTCCATTATGCAGTTAGATAGTATACTGCTGCTGCGTTTAAAAGAAAGACAACGACCACCTGTATATAAAAGTATAACGGGATATCTTTATTGATCGACTTGCGCCGAATGAGTAGAGTAGGCGAGAGTTGATCAAGTTTGGAGTGTGAAAACATTAATTGACAGGTGTCGAAATCTAAAATTCTCTAGCCAATTGCGTTCTATCAGATAAAAATTGAACTGGTTTTTGAACACCCATGCATCCTAAACCTACCACGCCCCTTCTGGCATGGCTCCCCCCCCCCTCTCTCTCTCTTTCTTTCTTGAAATAGAACTTCCTGTGTGTTCGAAATAGAACATTATACTTAATAATCAGAAGGCGGTTAAAACATATACTGCGTTAACCCCACCCCCACACACCTAAAAAAGGAAGGTATAGCCTGGGAGGATGGTATAATGACAACAGAACAGATACTACACTACCTCCCGCCTCAAAAAAGTTAAAGAAGAAGGGAATTCCTGGGAGGGTAGTATCATGACCACAGAACTAATACTACATCCCCTCCCCAAAGAAGAAGGAGGAAATACCTAGGAGGATGGTATCATGACAACAGAACAGATACTACACTACCTCCACACCATCAAAAAAGGAGGAAGTAATGCCTGGGAGGTTGGTATAATGACGACAAAACAGATATTACACTACCTCCACAACTTCTCAAAAAAGGAAGACGTAATGCCTGAGAAGATGATATCATGAAAACAGAACAGATACAAAACTACCTCCACACCTTTAAAAAAAAGGTAGAGGTAATGCCTGGGAGGATAGTATAATGACAAAAGAGCAGATACTACATTACACAATGCTCTTAATTGAGCATTTAAAGATAGTTAATTAGTTTGAAATGGTATATACTATTTCATAATAAGTACAATAGTCTTAAATAGTATAGTTTTGGCTTCAGACAGAAGGACAGACACATACTCTTCATTATTAATACTAGCAAATATATGCTCCCTCCGGTCGCATATTTTTGTTAGGTTGTCGCGTCAGAAATGAACGCTCACCCGTAAACCGATGGAGCCCCAGACATATTTCTTGGGTAGTTAGACATTGATTTTCTTTGTTTCCGACCAAGAATATTTTTAGTTAAAAATAAATAATAAAAAAAATTTCGACCCCACCCCAATTTTTTTTTACACCCCGTAAATAGAAATATTTTTTATTAAAAAAAAAAAATTTTTTGCTCCCCCCCAATTTTTTTTTGCCCTCCCCATACATAGAAATATTTTTAGTTAAGAAAAAAAAACATTTTTTTGACACCCCCCAATTTTTTTTCATTCGCATATTCTTAAATAATAAAATCAAAACGCTCAAGGTAGCGAAAAGTAAAAACGCACCGTAAGAACATCGCCAAAAAAAAAAAATCACAAATAAACTACGTGTATATATATATATATATATATATATATATATATATATATATATATATATACTATAAATATTAAATTGTTTTATACCTACAGATGACGTCGTTTTGGGATTACATACTAATCAGTGCAGGAAATCGTGGTTTCAGACGGTCGTATGGGCTCGAACGCAGTTTGGAGATTCAGCCTAGAATTACGAGCCTATAGCTTTTATATGTCCTGTTTCCCTGCTTGGGTTACAATGCCCAGGGTTGTAAGTTCGAACCCGTTGGTAGGTAGACCAGTTGTTTTAATCTATACTGATGAGCCCTCAAAAGACAAAATAAGCTTGTCTATAGATAAATAAATCATATATAATTATTAAATTATTATTGTAAATCTCTTAATAAAGGGAGTGCACTTTGATTGGGACAAAATAATTATATTGCCCAGGCAGTAACGCGATAGTTCCCTCCTCTTGGTTGAACACTTTAGATGTAATTACCGGTACTACGGAACGAGTTTGTATTAAAACCGTATTCACACGTTTAAATCGTACGACTGACCTGCTAACCGAGGGATTGATGATGTTGGGTTACAAAACCCAGGGTTGTTAGTTCGGATCTGTTGGTAGGTATGTCAGTTGTTTGAATCTATAGTGATGAGTCTTCAACAGATGAAACAAGCTTGTCTATTTATGAATAAATAATATATAATTATTTATTATTATAATATATATATATATATATATTTATTTATTCTGGTACAGAAAAATTAGTACAATATATATATTTCATTTAACATCACTTTTCCTTTGGTCTTTTTATATTTCACAAGCTCACTCACCCGTCTTTATGTCTTCATGGTTCAGCAGGTCAATTGCCTCCAAATTCCAATCTCTGCAATCCTATCTAATCACTTGTTTCCAAGTTTTCCTTGGACGGAAAATCTTCCTGAGATTCAAGACATCCATGCTTCTGCAAAAGTTTATCGAGGAGGATAAACGCTCCACAATAATTTACCGGCATAACCGATACGTCCTTAGGATAACATCTATGCTGAACAAATGTAGTGCTTTCAACAAATCCACCGACCTAATGTGTTGGGTTTGGTCAGATTGCACATTGCAAATCCATCTAATCATGGATCTGTTATTGCACTGCAGTCGAGTGAGAGATGATTGGGTGAGGACCCAGCATTCGCTGCCATATAACATGACACTCCTGACACATCTGCTATACAATTTACCCCGGATGTAGCCCAATTGAAAAGCACATGTTACAGAATTAGGCAATAAACTGAAGCAATAAAAAGGTATGCTGTAATTTTTACGGTACGAGAACACTAGTCTAAATTAATAAATCCGAAAGTTTTTCACTTATCAAACCTATATTACCATCAAAACGGTCCATGATTACTTAAATCAATAAAGAAACATAATATTTTGAAATACTGTATATATAGTAGAGAGCAACAACTCAAACACAGCTATTTGTATACCTCATTTGCATAACTATTTTATGAACAGTTTATAATAAATTGATGTTTGGTGTCATTAATTTTTCATTTTATTGTCCTATTTTCCAATATATATACAATAGTTTTGTCGATATTAACTGTAATGAATTAAAGTGATTTAATAAAAAGTAAATAAATTACCAATACATTTATTAAAATATTACGTTCATTAATTTTCAAGGGAGGTAATTCACATAAAAACTATTAGTTTTTAAAATTACAATAATTTTTATTAAAGACTAGTGGGGTCATAAAAAACAAAATAGAAGAAGTTAAATAGTGTGTGTAACATTTTTATATCAAAATTTCTATATCTCTCCCTCTCTCTCTATCCGTCTTTTTATCTTTCTCTTTTCCCTCTCCTTCATTTTCCCTTCCTCTCCTCAACCCTTTCTTCCCTTTCACCCAACCCATTCTTTTCTCTTATTTTAATGCTCAATTCCTTATTTCTTCCCCCCCCCTCAATTTCAACATATTAAGAAGATACATAATGTTGATGAAGTCAATAGTCCAAAGAGATTTACTATATATCTATATACTGAAATCTTACAATTGTTGATTCCGTAGAACAAATTATCCCGGTAAATTCATAATTTCTTGTCACCCCACTCTATTTGACAATAATTTGAAGATAAATGATGTTGATAAAGACAATAGTTCGAAGAGGTTTAATATATACCACTTACCAACAGTAATACTCTAATCTTACAACTATTGATTCCAGACAAGGCTAAGTAGAACAAATGGTGCCGATCAATTCCTAACTTCTTGTTCCCTTCCCATTTTAACATATTAAGAAGATACGTAATTTTGGTAAAGTCAATAGTCCAGAAAAAGTTACTATATATCCCTTACCAAAAGTAATACTGTAATCTTACAATTTTTGATCCCAGACACCACCAGTTGAACAAATGGTCCCGATCAATTGCTAATTTCTGCCCCCCCCCCCCCACATTTCACAATAATATGAAGATAAATTATTTTGATAAAGACAATATTCCGAAGAGATTTGATATATACCACTTACCAAAAGTAAAACTGTAATCTTATAATTTTTTTTATCCCGGACAACGCCTAGTACAACAAATGATCCCGGTCAATTCTTAATGTATTGCACCCTTCCCAAACCTCTGACTCCTTCCCATACTACCCGATTCCATCCCATACCATCCGACTCATTCCCATACCATTCGACTCATTCCCATACAATCTGACTCCTTCCCATACCATCCGACTTCTTCCCATACCACCCGACTTCTTCTCATACCACCCGACTCCTTCCCATACCATCCAACTCGTATGCTCATTATCAAATTCAAAATATTTTGTAATAGCAAATCTTTTATTCCAGTTTTAAATCTACCGCTCGAATCGATTGGTGCCGCCATCTGTTGACAAAAGTACAAACAATACAACATTTTTCCCACACCTGCCTACATTTCATCGATAGTTTCTCATTGATTTATCCCATAATCAACTAAGTTTTAGTAACTAAAACAAAAATCAGTATTGTGAATGCATTAGTCATGACTTGCTATTAATTAGGTGTCTCAGTTGTCTGACAGGCCAACATAAACACAGAACAAGTGCGCATTGACACGTCTGCAAATAAGTCTCTACATGTTCTGCCTATCACAATATCCGTATAAAATGTCGAATATTTATTTGTATTTTGAAGATGATGAATATTCATCATCCTTCACTCTATAATAAAAACTAATGTGTATTTACTTGGATATATATATATATATATATATATATATATAAATATTATCATATATATATATATATATATATATATATATATATATATATATATATATATATATATATATTGTTGCAGTGTTCAGTCACCGAGGTGATCCGTCTTACGACTAAGAAAGTAGACACAGTCAAATCCCTGCAACAGGTGGTGACCCCGACGTGATCTTGGACACAGGCAATGGCCGGTAAAGAAGATTACATATCGTCCAGATCTGACCAACCACGAGTTTTGAGCAAACTCAGACAAGGACGAAGAACATCACCGAGCACTTTGACTTGATACTGGTTGTAAAATAGTCAGACTCAGTAAGCATCAACATCAGCCTTCAAGGCCTACTAACTCTCTCCAGCAAAAGACGCAACTACCAAACCTTCTTGGACATTCATCAAGCACCAAATATTCCTGGCAACACTATGAAAGAAGTTGCACCAGTTTAAGACGAGTGCAGCCGCACATGCACAACTAAATACTCAACAACTGGACGTTCGTTGATCCACTCGGGAACAGGACCCAATCAGCTTGAACAACGCGCTCCAACACCAGTACAAACCCACTTGTAATTGGACCTGCAAACTCACTTGCAAACCTTTGTCCACCTGACATCGACCATATTATACCACCTATGTGGACATTTGGACGTTCGTTCATCAGTTCCAAAACACGCGGACTAATTAACATGAACGGCGTCACTAACAAGTGCAGACTCACTTGCACTTATTTCTTTGAATCTGCAGACACACGTGCAGACTAGATGCACCAACAACCGTGAAAATTTACGTGCACCACGGACCTTACCAACATTGCCGACACACTTACACACTTGCCTTTGACCACAACGCACCTCCGATCTTGACAATTGAACGTTCGTTCATCAGATCCACAACACGCGGACTAATAAACATAAATTACGTCACCAACAAATGCAGCCCCACTTGCACTACCGATGTTTGACCACAGCGACGACACACATGCCCCCCTCATTTTTGACTATCCTTGCAGATACATTTTTCAGCACATCTGCCCATCCTTTTCATAGCAACTCTTCACCACAATGTTCTTTTAATTGATTATGACCAATTATCCAGGGAGAGGGCCTTGTCACGGTATCCGTTCACCACTAAACGATTCTTTTTAATGGTCCATCTGCGTTTGTCTTCTCTTCTTTGCCATTGTTTCAATTTGCATGCGTCCACTTTCTTAGTTGTAAGACCGATCAGTGACCGGTGATCGGACCCTATCACAAAAGTTAGCGAGTAAGAAGCTGCCGGACTAAACCATTTCAAATGTATAGAGAAATGACGAAAGAAAATAGCAATTCTAACAACACCCTGCCGTCTGAAATAAATTTGGAAAAAAAGATTTCGCTCTATTTCACTAATGAGATATTTTCCTTTTTTCCTTTTTTCTTTTTATACAAATTTATACATTTTTCTTTTCTTTCTTTTTTAATTTTTTTTTTCTTTCCAGTTTGAGATGTTTTCTTTCTTTGCTTCTGATTTTTTTCTTTTAACTTTCCTGACCGGAACGTTATTTTACATGAATATGAATATTAGTGCGAACACTAGTGAAGAATAATTTTAGAGTGAGGGTGACCACTCGTTATTTATTATTTTCGGAATCATTTCCTCATCTCGGTTGTAGTTGTTGTTAACACAACGTTTCGACCGTTTTGCACCCCCGCTTCTTCAGCTTCTTGTGTCGAACTCAGAAACGTTAGTTAAAATAAGAGAAACAAAATAATATGGCGACATCATTTCAACGTTTTAGCAATAAAGATGGAGAAAAATTCTGAATGTGTACATTGCTGATGCTATTTTGATTATAATACACGTGAAATATATTTATTGCTGATGCTATTTTGATTATAATACACGTGAAATATATTTATTGCTGATGCTATTTTGATTATAATACACGTGAAATATATTTATTGCTGATGCTATTTTGATTATAATACACGTGAAATATATTTATTGCTGATGCTATTTTGATTATAATACACGTGAAATATATTTATTGCTGATGCTATTTTGATTATAATACACGTGAAATATATTTATTGCTGATGCTATTTTGATTATAATACACGTGAAATATATTTATTGCTGATGCTATTTTGATTATAATACACGTGAAATATATTTATTGCTGATGCTATTTTGATTATAATACACGTGAAATATATTTATTGCTGATGCTATTTTGATTATAATACACGTGAAATATATTTATTGCTGATGCTATTTTGATTATAATACACGTGAAATATATTTATTGCTGATGCTATTTTGATTATAATACACGTGAAATATATTTATTGCTGATGCTATTTTGATTATAATACACGTGAAATATATTTATTGCTGATGCTATTTTGATTATAATACACGTGAAATATATTTATTGCTGATGCTATTTTGATTATAATACACGTGAAATATATTTATTGCTGATGCTATTTTGATTATAATACACGTGAAATATATTTATTGCTGATGCTATTTTGATTATAATACACGTGAAATATATTTATTGCTGATGCTATTTTGATTATAATACACGTGAAATATATTTATTGCTGATGCTATTTTGATTATAATACACGTGAAATATATTTATTGCTGATGCTATTTTGATTATAATACACGTGAAATATATTTATTGCTGATGCTATTTTGATTATAATACACGTGAAATATATTTATTGCTGATGCTATTTTGATTATAATACACGTGAAATATATTTATTGCTGATGCTATTTTGATTATAATACACGTGAAATATATTTATTGCTGATGCTATTTTGATTATAATACACGTGAAATATATTTATTGCTGATGCTATTTTGATTATAATACACGTGAAATATATTTATTGCTGATGCTATTTTGATTATAATACACGTGAAATATATTTATTGCTGATGCTATTTTGATTATAATACACGTGAAATATATTTATTGCTGATGCTATTTTGATTATAATACACGTGAAATATATTTATTGCTGATGCTATTTTGAACATAATACACGTGAAATATATTTATTGCTGATGCTATTTTGATTATAATACACGTGAAATATATTTATTGCTGATGCTATTTTGATTATAATACACGTAACATATATTTATTGCTAATGCTATTTTGATTATAATACACGTGAAATATATTTATTGCTGATGCTATTTCGATTATAATACACGTGAAATATATTTATTGCTGATGCTATTTTGATTATAATACACGTGAAATATATTTATTGCTGATGCTATTTTGATTATAATACACGTGAAATATATTTATTGCTGATGCTATTTTGATTATAATACACGTGAAATATATTTATTGCTGATGCTATTTTTTATAATACACGTGAAATATATTTATTGCTGATGCTATTTTGATTATAATACACGTGAAATATATTTATTGCTGATGCTATTTTGATTATAATACACGTGAAATATATTTATTGCTGATGCTATTTTGATTATAATACACGTGAAATATATTTATTGCTGATGCTATTTTGATTATAATACACGTGAAATATATTTATTGCTGATGCTATTTTGATTATAATACACGTGAAATATATTTATTGCTGATGCTATTTTGAACATAATACACGTGAAATATATTTATTGCTGATGCTATTTTGATTATAATACACGTGAAATATATTTATTGCTGATGCTATTTTGAACATAATACACGTAAAATATATTTATTGCTGATGCTATTTTGAACATAATACACGTGAAATATATTTATTGCTGATGCTATTTTGATTATAATACACGTGAAATATATTTATTGCTGATGCTATTTTAATTATAATACACGTGAAATATATTTATTGCTGATGCTATTTTGAACATAATACAGGTGAAATATATTTATTGCTGATGCTATTTTGATTATAATACAGGTGAAATATATTTATTGCTGATGCTATTTTGAACATAATACACGTGAAATATATTTATTGCTGATGCTATTTTGATTATAATACACGTGAAATATATTTATTGCTGATGCTATTTTGATTATAATACACGTAACATATATTTATTGCTAATGCTATTTTGATTATAATACACGTGAAATATATTTATTGCTGATGCTATTTCGATTATAATACACGTGAAATATATTTATTGCTGATGCTATTTTGATTATAATACACGTGAAATATATTTATTGCTGATGCTATTTTGATTATAATACACGTGAAATATATTTATTGCTGATGCTATTTTGATTATAATACACGTGAAATATATTTATTGCTGATGCTATTTTTTATAATACACGTGAAATATATTTATTGCTGATGCTATTTTGATTATAATACACGTGAAATATATTTATTGCTGATGCTATTTTGATTATAATACACGTGAAATATATTTATTGCTGATGCTATTTTGATTATAATACACGTGAAATATATTTATTGCTGATGCTATTTTGATTATAATACACGTGAAATATATGTATTGCTCATGCTATTTTTAATATAATACACGTTAAATATATTTATTGCTGATGCTATTTTGATTATAATACACGTGAAATATATGTATTGCTGATGCTATTTTGAATATCATACACGTGAAATATATTTATTGCTGATGCTATTTTGAATATAATACACGTGAAATATATTTATTGCTGATGCTATTTTGATTATAATACACGTGAAATATATTTATTGCTGATGCTATTTTGATTATAATACACGTGAAATATATTTATTGCTGATGCTATTTTGAACATAATACACGTGAAATATATTTATTGCTGATGCTATTTTGAATATAATACACGTGAAATATATGTATTGCTCATGCTATTTTGATTATAATACACGTGAAATATATTTATTGCTGATGCTATTTTGATTATAATACACGTGAAATATATTTATTGCTGATGCTAATTTGATTATAATACACGTGAGATATATTTATTGCTGATGCTATTTTGATTATAATACACGTGAAATATATTTATTGCTGATGCTATTTTGATTATAATACACGTGAAATATATTTATTGCTGATGCTATTTTGATTATAATACACGTGAAATATATTTATTGCTGATGCTATTTTGATTATAATACACGTGAAATATATTTATTGCTGATGCTATTTTGAACATAATACACGTGAAATATATTTATTGCTGATGCTAGTTTGATTATAATACACGTGAAATATATTTATTGCTGATGCTATTTTGAACATAATACACGTGAAATATATTTATTGCTGATGCTATTTTGATTATAATACACGTGAAATATATTTATTGCTGATGCTATTGTGATTATAATACACGTAACATATATTTATTGCTGGTGCTATTTTGATTATAATACACGTGAAATATATTTATTGATGATGCTATTTTTATTATAATACACGTAAAATATATTTATTGCTGATGCTATTTTGATTATAATACACGTGAAATATATTTATTACTGATGCTATTTTGATTATAATACACGTGAAATATATTTATTGCTGATGCTATTTTGATTATAATACACGTGAAATATATTTATTGCTGATGCTATTTTGATTATAATACACGTAAAATATATTTATTGCTGATGCTATTTTGATTATAATACACGTGAAATATATTTATTGCTGGTGCTATTTTGATTATAATACACGTAACATATATTTATTGCTGATGCTATTTTTTATAATACACGTGAAATATATTTATTGCTGATGCTATTTTGATTATAATGCACGTGAAATATATTTATTGCTGATGCTATTTTGATTATAATAAACGTGAAAAATATTTATTGCTGATGCTATTTTGATTATAATACACGTGAAATATATTTATTGCTGATGCTATTTTAGTTATTATACACGTGAAATATATTTATTGCCGATGCTATTTTGATTATAATACACGTGAAATATATTTATTGCTGATGCTATTTTAATTATAATACACGTGAAATATATTTATTGCTGATGCTATTTTGAACATAATACACGTGAAATATATTTATTGCTGATGCTATTTTGATTATAATACAGGTTAAATATATTTATTGCTGATGCTATTTTGAACATAATACACGTGAAATATATTTATTGCTGATGCTATTTTGATTATAATACACGTGAAATATATTTATTGCTGATGCTATTTTGATTATAATACACGTAACATATATTTATTGCTAATGCTATTTTGATTATAATACACGTGAAATATATTTATTGCTGATGCTATTTCGATTATAATACACGTGAAATATATTTATTGCTGATGCTATTTTGATTATAATACACGTGAAATATATTTATTGCTGATGCTATTTTGATTATAATACACGTGAAATATATTTATTGCTGATGCTATTTTGATTATAATACACGTGAAATATATTTATTGCTGATGCTATTTTTTATAATACACGTGAAATATATTTATTGCTGATGCTATTTTGATTATAATACACGTGAAATATATTTATTGCTGGTGCTATTTTGATTATAATACACGTAACATATATTTATTGCTGGTGCTATTTTGATTATAATACACATGAAATATATTTATTGCTGATGCTATTTTGATTATAATACACGTGAAATATATTTATTGCTGATGCTATTTTGATTATAATGCACGTGAAATATATTTATTGCTGATGCTATTTTGATTATAATACACGTGAAATATATTTATTGCTGATGCTATTTTGATTATAATACACGTGAAATATATTTATAGCTGATGCTATTTTGAACATAATACACGTGAAATATATTTATTGCTGATGCTATTTTGATTATAATACACGTGAAATATATTTATTGCTGATGCTATTTTGATTATAATACACGTGAAATATATTTATTGCTGATGCTATTTTGAACATAATACACGTGAAATATATTTATTGCTGATGCTATTTTGATTATAATACACGTGAAATATATTTATTGCTGATGCTATTTTGAACATAATACACGTGAAATATATTTATTGCTGATGCTATTTTGATTATAATACACGTGAAATATATTTATTGCTGATGCTATTTTGATTATAATACACGTGAAATATATTTATTGCTGATGCTATTTTGAACATAATACACGTGAAATATATTTATTGCTGATGCTATTTTGAATATAATACACGTGAAATATATTTATTGCTGATGCTATTTTGAATATAATACACGTGAAATATATTTATTGCTGATGCTATTTTGAATATAATACACGTGAAATATATTTATTGCTGATGCTATTTTGAACATAATACACGTAAAATATATTTATTGCTGATGCTATTTTGAACATAATACACGTGAAATATATTTATTGCTGATGCTATTTTGATTATAATACACGTGAAATATATTTATTGCTGATGCTATTTTGAACATAATACACGTGAAATATATTTATTGCTGATGCTATTTTGATTATAATACACGTGAAATATATTTATTGCTGATGCTATTTTGATTATAATACACGTGAAATATATTTATTGCTGATGCTATTTTGATTATAATACACGTAAAATATATTTATTGCTGATGCTATTTTGATTATAATACACGTGAAATATATTTATTGCTGATGCTATTTTGATTATAATACACGTAACATATATTTATTGCTGGTGCTATTTTGATTATAATACACGTGAAATATATTTATTGATGATGCTATTTTTATTATAATACACGTAAAATATATTTATTGCTGATGCTATTTTGATTATAATACACGTGAAATATATTTATTTCTGATGCTATTTTGAATATAATACACGTGAAATATATTTATTGCTGATGCTATTTTGATTATAATACACGTGAAATATATTTATTGCTGATGCTATTTTGATTATAATACACGTGAAATATATTTATTGCTGATGCTATTTTGAACATAATACACGTTAAATATATTTATTGCTGATGCTATTTTGATTATAATACACGTGAAATATATGTATTGCTCATGCTATTTTTAATATAATACACGTTAAATATATTTATTGCTGATGCTATTTTGATTATAATACACGTGAAATATATGTATTGCTGATGCTATTTTGAATATCATACACGTGAAATATATTTATTGCTGATGCTATTTTGAATATAATACACGTGAAATATATTTATTGCTGATGCTATTTTGAATATAATACACGTGAAATATATTTATTGCTGATGCTATTTTGAATATAATACACGTGAAATATATTTATTGCTGATGCTATTTTGATTATAATACACGTGAAATATATTTATTGCTGATGCTATTTTGATTATAATACACGTGAAATATATTTATTGCTGATGCTATTTTGAACATAATACACGTGAAATATATTTATTGCTGATGCTATTTTGAATATAATACACGTGAAATATATGTATTGCTCATGCTATTTTGATTATAATACACGTGAAATATATTTATTGCTGATGCTATTTTGATTATAATACACGTGAAATAATTTTATTGCTGATGCTAATTTGATTATAATACACGTGAGATATATTTATTGCTGATGCTATTTTGATTATAATACACGTGAAATATATTTATTGCTGATGCTATTTTGATTATAATACACGTGACATATATTTATTGCTGATGCTATTTTGATTATAATACACGTGAAATATATTTATTGCTGATGCTATTTTGATTATAATACACGTGAAATATATTTATTGCTGATGCTATTTTGAACATAATACACGTGAAATATATTTATTGCTGATGCTATTTTGAATATCATACACGTGAAATATATTTATTGCTGATGCTATTTTGATTATAATACACGTGAAATATATTTATTGCTGATGCTATTTTGAATATAATACACGTGAAATATATTTATTGCTGATGCTATTTTGATTATAATACACGTGAAATATATTTATTGCTGATGCTATTTTGAATATAATACACGTGAAATATATTTATTGCTGATGCTATTTTGATTATAATACACGTGAAATATATTTATTGCTGATGCTCTTTTGATTATAATACACGTTAAATATATTTATTGCTGATGCTATTTTGATTATGATACACGTGAAATATATTTATTGCTGATGCTATTTTGAATATAATACACGTTAAATATATTTATTGCTGATGCTATTTTGATTATAATACACGTGAAATATATTTATTGCTGATGCTATTTTGAATATAATACACGTGAAATATATTTATTGCTGATGCTATTTTGAATATAATACACGTGAAATATATGTATTGCTGATGCTATTTTTAATATCATACACGTGAAATATATTTATTGCTGATGCTATTTTGAATATCATACACGTGATATATATTTATTGCTGATGCTATTTTTAACATAATACGTGAAATATATTTATTGCTGAGACTATTTTAAACATAATACACGTAAAATATATTTATTGCTTAGACTATTTTAAACATAATACACGTGACATATATTTATTGCTGAGGCTATTTTCAACATAATACACGTGAAATATATTTATTGTTGACGCTATTTTTTATATAATAAACCTGAAATATATTTATTGCTGGGGCTATTTTGAATATAATACGCGTGACATATATTTATTGCTTATGCTACTTTTTATATTAAATAATTTAAATACACGTGAAAAATATTTATTGCTGATGCTTTTTTGAATATAATACACGTGAAATATTTTTTAAAATCATAAATAATAACGAAATATATTGCAAATATTTCAGATCTATTAAGATTTATTTTTGTTTTTAAGATATAAATTCATTTTAATCTTATATTTTACTGCTTATTTTCAATTTTTGTCAATTTCTGCCTATTTGCAACATTTTGCCGGTTGTATACTTAAAAGGTATTCGTATAAAAAAGCAATGAAAAGTTTTTATTATCAAACTTTTTCAGCCAGATATTTCGTTAAGAAATGTTTCTTTAAAATATATGTTCAACAAAGTATACAATTAAATGACTGTAGGCACGATAAGTGTAATTTGTTTAATTGTCATAAAAACAAACATATTTCTTTAGTTATTACAATTTAATATTCGTAAGAAAAATCCCTGAATACTGATACCAATCAACATAAGCAACAAATGCTAACCTGCCAGAGATAATTTGAAAAATGTATTCGTTTCGCAACTACGCAACTACGGCAGTTGATTAACACACGCACGTCGGACGTCTAATCACACTGATGCAGTTGATAGACACTCCTTTGATCTTCTGAACATACTCCTTTTATTGTCCAAGTGTTCATCATCAGCCAATCGTTGGTCAGAAAAACAGTCACGTGAGGCCTGACGTCATCGCTCAATAATCGTACAAAAAACCACAGCCGCCATTAATTTAATTTCCGCCCTCCCCGCGATCATCCCAGCAGGTAAGACAACACGCGCAAACACGTGGTCGCTTTCTTCCTTCATTCTGTTCGACTTTACAAAAAAAAAGGACAAAATATATCGAAAGGACATCACACAAGCCCAAAAGAAATGAAACTGTCAGAAATGTCACAAACTGCCATCCTGCCTAACCCACGCATTAAAAAACGCACAACTATAACCGTTGCCTTCTTCCCTAGAAACCAGACACCGTCGTTTACGCACTCGGACACCTGCTGTCGTTTCCGGCTGGTAACTTCCGCACGGGTTTATATGATGTCCTCGAACTTGTGTTTTTGGCCCTAGCGGGGACGACGAGCCGATACGATCTTTCGTCTTTGTTTACTGGACAATACCTCCCTCCACGTGGGATTTGTCTAGTAAGAGGTATAAGTCGTTGTTGTTCGGAGAACATCAGCTACGAGAAGACAGGCATATGTCAAATTTAAAAAAATATAACAAAATGGTGAAATCAACAGACAGCCTGTCTGTACCAGGCACGTAGCCAGACTTCTAACTTAGGGGGTGCAAGGCATTTTTAGGGGGGGCAAGGTATTTTTAAGAGGGGCAAAACTAATATTGATATTCTAATATGAGTGACGTGTTGGTTCAGTGTGTGTGTGTGTACTGATATATAGATATAAATAAGTAGATACAAAATTTCAATTTCTTTTATATAATCTAAATATATTGTTGTGTATTTCGGTAGGTACATGTAAATAACAACATCAGCATAGTAAAGCATATAAAGCATAGTAAACACAGTAATAATAACATAAAGTTCGTAAAATAAGGTAGCTACTTGCTAGCTCTACAGAATTCTATTATAATCTTCTTTTTGTACGTGGAGTGTATACCCTACCAATGCTGTTTTTTCTTTCAACTTCATCTCGGGTGAAATCTGGGATGTTTTTTCTATGTTAATTTCAAAAATGTTGAATGTAACATTCACAATTTTTTAAATTAATAGTTGCAACTGACAACAAAAAGAAAAAAACGTATTTGAGATTCGTGATAAAATACAAAAATAATTTTTTAAACTAATTCCCTACTTTCATTTGAAAATAATTTAGGTTGCTAGTATTCATTTCTATCTTTTGAATGAAGACAACACTTTCTTTTATAAGAAGCTGGCAGAACAACAACGTGAATTCATTTTGTGTTTATATTACATAATTTGAATTATATTTATAATTATGAAATTGATAATTTATGATATTAAATAGTGTGAATTAACAATATTTAAAAATATATATTTGGTAAGTTGACAAAAAAAAGACAGATACACTGACAATCTCTTTCACCAAACAGGAAACAGGTGAAAAGCATCGAGGCTTTGTTTCCCTCACCACTTGATCTGAAACTAGCGAAGTTATGTTTGAGTTTGAGAACACGTACATTTTTATTTTTTTTATTTTTACAAGGTAACATAAATTTCAATCATATTTAGATGTTATTATGGTCAATAGATTTATTTTAACTGGTAGTTTAAAATCCGTTTAATATTTATTATGGTATCATTAGTACCAGGAATAGAAAATTAAGTTTTAAACAAAATAAAATCCAAAGAAGCGTTTTTGAAATCGGAAATTATGTTAAAAATTGGTGGGAGGTCCCCTCTTTGTGGATGGCCCAGGGCCCCGGCCCCTTGGCCCCTTAATCCGGCCCTGCTGTAAAATATATTACACAAAAGTAAATACTGGTTCATAATGAAGAAGTATAGTTGACTACGAAATATAAGAGTATTTATATTTATAATATTTTTTGGATCACAAATTTCAGGGGGTGCAAATGTAATTGCAGGGGGGGGGGGGCTTGCCCCCCCCCTGGCACCCCCTGGCTACGTGGGGGGTCTGTACAACTCAAAAACCACAACAAAGTTCTTTGTTTGTGTTTAAGATAATATTATATTCTTCGTATTTACAGGAAATTAAGTTTTCTTCGTAGGCAAAAGATGGTAGTGTCTTTGTTTTCTGGATGCTGGGAATTATTATTCGATTTGCGACTTGTTAAGTAATTGGATCTCAATCTGAAACGACTTTCCAATCCTGGCTTAGAAAAACGTATTCACTCAATGCAGAGGGGTGTAATCGCAAGGCTTAACTTTGACTGTTGTTAGTTACTTTCTCTCAGCTCTCTGGCTTTTCTACTGAATCGTTCTTTATCTTTCTGTTAAATTCGCTTCACGCACCACCTTATATACTCACACAGAGTCACTCTGCATTGCCTGGACGAATCTTTTTGTCGTAGCCATAACGGGTTTTGTTTCATCGCCGGCTACGTTAACTCAACCTTCGGGGAGTTGCCAGCTACATCAATCACTTTAGCCTCGGTTTGGTTTTCACTAGAATTAGCTCATGCACCAAATCCTCTTCGGACGATATTGTTAGAAATCGCATCGTTAGATATTCACACTCGCCCATCCCTCCTACCGGAATGAGGAAGTGACCTTTAGCAGTTGATCTTAGAGATTTGGCGCCCATTTTGAACACGCAGTGAAAATAAAATCATTTTTCTACAGTTGAGATTTTGCGATGAATGAATAAACCTCGTGCCAACTCCTTGAATTTACTATTGAATTTTTAATTGACTTTAAAGGCGTTTTATTGTTGACCATACGAGCAATGCCATAACCTTGTGTCAACAGAATTTATTATTTGACTTTTATTGAATTACCCAGAACTTTATTAAGTGATGACCAAACTAAAAGAACGCATCATTCTCTAAAGAAAGAAGACTCATCCTATGTCGCCATTTTTATGAAATTAAGGTAAGTGACTTTTTTCTAACGGTGCGAGTTGGTGACCTGTGTGAGAAGAAATTCTCACAATATTTCTGTCATTCATGACATATCAACCCCTATCCACGGATCACAGCTGCAATATCCGTTCTCGTAGACAAAACAATACTATTCTCTGGTTTGATTCTTTGTTCAACTCGTGCGAATTAATAATTCTCGATTTTCTCAGTACATTTTTTCAAATGTATATTAGTGTCTCTAATCACCCTAAATCCTTCGTTACACTAATTTCGGCTAGCACCACACAAAACTGTCGTGAAGGGTCAATGAGAATGGAAAGACTGGGGAGGGAGAGTACTAATCAAACCTCCACTCGAAGAGTTTTGAGAGTACTGGAACCATGGAGAGGCTTATTGTCCCTCAAATTACAGAGAAGATAAATGGTTGTTGAAGAAGATATTGATAGTTTTAGATTATTATACGAGCTTGAGGAGATCAATAAACTTGATATAGTTGAAGAAATGTCTATGGTAGAAACATCAAACTCTGAGAGCGAAAATATTGTAACAAATGGTAATCAGGCTGTTTCCAAACATGCAATCATAAAACATATGACAGAACACTGGATAACAGAAGAAGATATTGATATTTTCAGATTGTTGGACGAGAAGCTAAGAGCTGGCAATTTAGAACAGCCGTCGAACCTGAGATTTGTCAATAGGAAAAGACTTAGAACTGTCACTATCAAAGTGAATGAAGTCTTGCCATTTTTATTAGTAAATAATCTTGATCAGTGTAATAAAGTTACTAAAACTGCTGCCAATACTGTGTCAAAGCTACTCGGAATAAAAAAACGAAAAATAAGTATGGGGAGAGCCCTAATAGTGTAAACGTTTAAATGGGAAGATAAAACAACTTAGAAAGGATTTAAGTAAAGTGCAAGCTGTCGGAAATGGAAAAATCAAAAGTCAGAGTGCCTGTGAAAGACTAATCTGTAAATTCAACATACACGAAAAGGTTTAAAGCGTGTAATTGAAGAACTGAAACAGAATGTCGTAGCTAAGACTGCCAAAATTAAATGTTACAGCGACAGAATTGAGCAGTATCGACAAAACAGACTATTCGAAAACAACCAGAAGGAATTGAAAGAGGGAATGACGTTATACCTGATGCTGACTAATCTCTTGCATTTTTGAAAAGCATTTGGGAAAAGGAAGTAAAGCATCAAGATGATGCAGAATAGATCTAAGATATTGAAAGGGAGGTGTCCTCTAGAGTAGAACGCCAAACGAATATAGCAGTTACCGTTGAGATGCTGAAGCAGAGGGTGAAAAAACTTTCAAATTGGAAAGCACCTGGACCTGACAGAGTTCAGGGATATTAGTTTAAAAACCTTCCGGCTCTTCACCCATTTCAGGCAGCAGTGATAAATGGCTGTTTGACGACAGGTAGCTTCCCTGGGTGTTAGACAAAGGGCACTACAGTCTTGATGATAAAATATAAGACAAAAGGGGGTAAAATGACAAACTTTAGACCGATCATTTGCCTCTCAGTTATGTGGAAACTTTATTGTCTGAAAGTATTTATGGTCATTTTGACCAAAACAATTTGCTGCCTAACAGAAAGGCTGCCGAAAAAGATCACATGGCACTAAAGATCAGCTTTTTATCGATAAAATGATTCTGAGAAATTGCAAACGAAGAACTATTAACCTTGCCACGGGGTGAGTAAATTATAAGAAAGCATCTGAAATGGTCCCTCATTCATGGATATACAAATGTTTGGAGATTTTCGGAATAGCTTCCAACATACAAACAGCTTTAAAGAATAGCA
>OY744543.1:55047163-55194663 GCA_963556195.1 Sepiola atlantica | reverse complement strand
GCATTGTTTTTCGGGCGGGGTGGGTGGTTTCTACTTTTTAAAGCGATTACGTGTGATTTTACAACTTTGCCGATCGGACTTAGTGTTAGTGGTAAAAAAAGTTAGAATGGCCCGGAAAGGGGGATCATTTTACGTTAAATTTATATGTGCAACTAATCCCCTACTCTAAATTTAAAGAATGATTGGATTCTTTTTTTCAGTGTTCACACGTCATCGCATAAAAAAGTTAGAATCTCATTTTATTTGGGAGGGGGAGTACTTTTATTTTTTCCCTTTACGTATTGTTCTCAAGATTTTGCTAAACTCATTGTGAGATTTTCATCTATATTTTTCTCTTGTACCATCTTTTCCTATTTATTAACTTGTGCCATATTTACCGGTGACATTTTAACTAAATTAGGTGAAAAACAATGCATAGAATTTATCTTTCATCGCAAAAAAAAATGGTAATCCCCTAAAAAGTTAGAATGGCCCGGAAATGGGGGATCATTTTATGTTAAAATTATATGCAAAACTGATCCCCCAATTTCAATCTAAAATAATTGTTTTTTCTTTCCGCAAAAGATGAGTGATACATACATTTTTTTTTAATGTATTTTTCGTTTTACCACCGGACTTAGGGTTAGTAGTAAAAAGGGTACGTGTTTTTTATGATGTAATCTGTAAAATAAATGCAGTATATATAAAGTACTGGAAATACGTTTAAACATGAAATTAAAAAAAAAATTTGCAGACAAAGAGTGATTGATAATTGTAAAAAAATTAAATATAAAAATATATTTTTAATTTTAAAAAATTAATTTATTTTTTACGTTGGTGGGCTTTTGTCCGTGTTTGACTTATTTTGACTTATTTTGGTGGGCTTTTGTCCGATGGGCTTTTGTCCGGTGGGCTTTTGTCCGATGGGCTTTTGTCTGTACACCTTTTATACCATATCAATGTTATATATATATATATATATATATATATATATATATATATATATATATATATATATATATATATATATATATATATTGTTAAAAATGGAGAATCAAAATTAGAGAAATAAAGGTAAATTTATAGAAGTGCACCTTTCGTATTTCGATCCCTAAAAAAAAAATATTTCTACTTTTGGGGGCAAATTACATGTAAACAGCCTCATCAAATATCCGCTATGAAAAAAAAATGAAAATTTTTATTATTTTAGATGTTAGGAGGGGTGGGGGATCACTTTCCTATACAAGTTATACGTAAAGTGAGCATTCATTTCTTGGCCACCAAATCTCACCTCTCGTATTTCGTAAAACTGTTTACATGTAATTTGCCCGAAGAAGTAAAATTTTAGGGGTCGAAATACGAGAGGTGAGATTCGGTGGCCAAGAAATGCGTGCTCACTTAACGTATAACTTATATAGGAAAGTGATCCCCCATTCCTCGTAACATCTAAAATAATAAAAATGTTCATATATTTTTTTTCATAGCGGATATTTGATGAAGCTGTTTACATGTAATTTGCCCAAAAAAGTAGAAACTTTTTTTTTAGGGGTCGAAATACGAAAGGTGCACTTCTATAAATTTACCGAAATAAAAATGTATTCTATAGACATTTTAAAGCAAGAAGAATCTATTTTATCCCGTCTTTATATTTGCCCTTGGGCCCGAGCAAGTCATGAACGGAAGACATGTTGTATTTGAGATGTTGAACCGACGTCGCTGACCCATCCCCTACCCTTGCACTCACGAAAAACGAATCTTGCGTCCGACCAGCGATACCCGCCCCGCCTGAACCTAACCGAACGTAAATGACCCCACATCAAAGGGCCAAGTGTCTTAGCCTTTAACTCTTTATCTCCGGTTAGCAAAACACTTGGACGAAAATAAAATAAACGACAACAAACACCTAATTCACTGACCCCAAATCGGCGTAAAGTAACCCAGTCACACACCGGCCTACCCCACCCCCTTGCATATCGGCGGAGAGATGTACGAAGCAGACAGTAAGCTACTGTGCCAGTTGACACGGTTAAGATTCGAATAAAAATTGTTGTTTGGAATAAATACAATTTAGGCGCGCAGAGTGAAAATTGTTGTATTGGCGCGTGACAAATATAAAATAACGCCCACGCAAATTCCGATGTGGCCTTATATATTAAATCAACTCAAAACGAGCGGACGTAGTTGAGAGCACACCACGTGATATTTCTGTCCAATGAGATTTCTCCAAAGACATATTTTTCTAAACTTTTCTCCTTAAGCTCGCTGGAGCCTATCCAAATAGTATTTAAGCACACACAAACATCAAACTTTCTCTTTCAACTGACTTTTCATCCGGAGGTTACACGCATCTTACTATCACTCTTCCATTTCACCTTTCGCGCGCTTCATACAATTTCACAGGCGAACATTACCTATTGCCTCTTTTAATATTTTATAACAAATGAACACTTCAACAAAAGGAAAGACATTCTTCTTTTTATTTACCCTGAAACTAAAGGAAGGGCTCATGAACTCATTACAAAGAGAAATATATTCTATTTGTTAATAGTTTATTTCAGTAAATAAACTTCCGTTGATTTTGCATGTAAGTTTTCTTCTTATTATTTTTATTTGTGGAGGGAGTTATCACCAAAAAAAGGTATGACGACCCCCACACTACTGCCAGCCCAAGAGAGACGTCCTATCTATCGAAGGGCGAGCCACCGGTTGAGTGAAATATGTGCAGTGAGAAATGAAAAGACGAAGAAGAAGACGAATGAGAAGAATCTGATTCCCAACCGGGGAGTCGTCCCGAAATTTCTCCTAAGCTAATTTGATGAAACAAAAGCTTTCGAGATTATTTTACCAAAATCTACCGTCGACCATGAACAGCGTGAAGAAATGAATACACCCCCTGCGAGAAGATTGCATAGCGCCAAGTGGAACTTCCATGATCACATCCGCACTTATGACTTCCGAACACTTGCTCCTTGAATTCTGCTAATGAATTTTCCATTCAAAGATCAGTGTTTGTATCTTAACTTTGTGTTTGGGTCGTCTTGTACTTGCTCGTTATTCTTTCTTGTTTTCTATGTGATGTCTTGAACTGGAGAACCCCCTTCCCTCCGTTAGTCTGGTGATAACATGGGGACCTAGGGACCTACGAGCCACCGCCGGACATTTTTACCTTTTTTTAAAAAAATATTTATCATTGTCACGCGTTCGCTGTTATGGTCCCGACGAAGGCTGTGTGTGACAATTGTCATCATTCATACAAAACATTTTCCTACATACGTACATACATGTTTCAGCTATGCCCTTATTCAAGGTCTAGCATCATCAGGCCACTGGCAGAGAAGACTCTGGAAAACCGAAATCTTCTCCGTCAGTGGCCTAATGATGTTAGACCTTGAATAAAGTCGTTACTAAAACATGTATGCGCATATGTAGCCAAAATGTGTGTATGAATAATGACAATTTATATATATATATATATATATATATATATATATATATATATATATATATATATGTGTGTCACACACAGCCCTCGTCTAAACAAAAGATTAAAAAAACTAACATGGGAAAAGTGGTATAAATAATATATTTAATAGCTTATGAGAGAAAGTAGGGTTTCAACGTACAGTATACCGGTTGTTCAGAAGATAATCCACATTGGAGTTAAATAGTTTGCAATTAATAAAGTTCTCTTCATAAAGTTAGAATGTTTGTAAACTGACTAAAAGTCAATATGCACAGTAAAAGTGAGTCTGATCAGTATAGGGCGCAGAGAGTTTAAGTTATGGATGACAGGGTCGTCGCTACACAATTGGAACACTTCGCCTCCCCTCTTTGGGGAGGAGTAAGTTTATTGCTTACTGCCTGAGGTGCCCCTACCGGGGAATGCCGACGGGGCTGCCCAGGCAATTTTTAAACCCCACTTTTCCGACCCGACCTTGGGTCACATCTTACTTGTGGGAGTAAGATAAAAACTGGCCTTGTGTCTAACTCCTGGAGAGGAGTAAATCAATACACAATTGGAACACGGTGTTTTCACTCTAAGTTGTTGGATGAGAATGATAATGGCATTTTATCGGTGAGACAAGTTGGCAGGGTTTGAAATTGGTTCTAAAACTCAAATTCAATCTTTTCTCACTTGCAGTGGAAGAGACTCATTCAAATTGTCCACAGCAACATTTTCTTTAACTTGAAATCTTTTTTCTTCGGGATGTGTTTGCAGAAAGCGTTTTCCCCCTTTTTTTTATCTACGTCTTTGCCATACTCTTCTTCTTTTCTTCTTCTTCTTCATAAATCTGGTCCGACCGACGGTTAGGACGAAACAGTTAACGCCGTATCTCAGTTCTCACCTTATTTATTTCGGATTCATATGTAAATTTTATGGAGGGTTCAACTGTATTTAATTTGTTTTTGATGTTTTCAATTTTTGTGTCATCGGGGAGAAAAATTAAAATGTCATCAATATATCTGAAATATTTAGTGTTAGGGGGTTACCTAAATTTAAAAGGGCCAGATTCAAGGAATTCCAGGAAAAGACAGGCAAGTACTCCACTTAGAAGGTTGCCCATAGGGAGTCCAAATTTTTGTTATTAGAATTTTCTGTCGCATTGGAAATATGTCATGTTAGTAATGAGTTTGATTATTCTATTAAAGTTTTTTGGGAGAATGGTAAGTTGATGTTGTTTTTTTTCTAAGTGCATCTGGAATAAGTTTAACAATTTTCTAACTGGGACATTAGTGCATAGTGCTGTTACATTTAAGCTGTGTATACTTTTGTTTTCTACGTCAATGTTTTTCTCTTGTTGAATAAGTCACCTGAGTTCTTGATGTGGGAGGGTCTGATGATGCCCATTAATGGGGTAAAAATGTTGCCTATGACTCGTGCGATCTTGATCAAAGTGTAGTATCTGTTCCGATGGATACTGCACGCCTGTCCTGTGCAGTTCTAGGAGGTCAACCCTCCCAGGCTTTGCCTCCCCTCTTTGGGGAGGAGTAAGTTTATTGCTTACTGTCTGAGGCGCCCCTACCGGGGAATGCCGACGGGGCTGCCCAGGCAATTTTTAAATGGCCAGAATGCTCACCTCTCGAGCGCTGGCTTTTCAAACCCCACTTTCTCGACCCGATCTTGGGTCACATCTTACTTGTGGGAGTAAGATAAAACTGGCCTTGTGCCTAACTCCTGGGGAGGAGTAAATAAAACTCGTGCGATCTTGATGGTCCTTTTTGATCGGATCTTACTGTGTATTTCTACTCCATCATTTTCTCTATATACGACAGACCAGGAAGTTATGGTTTGCAACACTCCTACTATCAGCTCATAAGAACCCTTAATTGGACATTGTAATATTGAACACCGAGTGAGTCTTCTGAACTTTTTGTATGATTTTGTTTTTTCTATGGTTTTATTAGTAATCTGCATACACCCTGAATGTTCTTGACCTTTTGGCTAAGATCAAAGTGTAGTATCTGAATGAATGAGTTACCCCACCATACTGGTAATAGAAACCCTCCAAGATGCCCACTCCCCACTTTCAATTCTTTGTCCTCAGCCCCACCCCAACTTGCACTTATCTTAGAAGGACACCACCCACTCTCCAAACTCCATCCCCCACTTTCTTTTTCTCCCACTTAGATCCCACTCCTATTTAGAGACGAACCTGCTTGTTTTTGGTGCGGAACAAACCGGAAAACAGTGGGCAGTCTAATATTTAAAAAGGGTTAGGAGGGTCTTACTAACTGGGTTTTGCTTTTCTCCTCTCCCCTATTATACTCCAATGAATTTCTGTAAATATAACCATATTTATTTATTTATTTATTTTATTATATATAAAAAAAAAACCCTAAGGAAAATTTTAAGATTGCCAACTTATTTTATAATAGCCTAAGTAGGACGGCCCCTAGAGCAAATGTGGTATTGTGGTGACTGAGATGATTCTAGTTAAGAGTAGGATAGACAATTATATTACCTTAGACAAAGGATGACCGACGACATCCCCACACTTTTGATGGCCTTGTGCCTAATTTGTTTTGAATGTAAATCTTTTATATTTTCTGCAAATAAATTTTTCAAAGTGTAGTATCTGTTCCGATGGATACTGCACCCCATAGACTGGTATTGTCTTGGCCTTCGGGGCTTGATTTACGCCGGTCTATGGGTCTGTCCTGTGCAGTTCTAGGAGGTCCACTTTCCCAGGCTTCGCCACCCCTCTTTGGGGAGGAGTAAGTTTATTGTTTACTGCCTGAGGCGCCCCTACCGGGGAATGCCGACGGGGCTGCCCAGGCAAGTTTTAAACCTCACTTTCCCGACCCGACCTTGGGTCACATCTTACTTGTGGGAGTAAGATAAAAACTGGCCTTGTGCCTAACTTCTGGAGAGGAGTAAATCAATACTCCATCGATAGCAAGCAAATTTCCCGCCTGGATAACTTTTTCGTTTTTTGGACTACCATTCACCACCTGGATTGTTTTTTAATCGACTTCTTTGACATTTTTCTTGAAATTGTTTTAAACTTTATGACTTGGATGAACTGTATAAGTTTAACAAAACAGTGTGTTTTTGGCCAATATATTTGATGGTTTATATATTTTTATATATATATATATTTTTTTTTTTCAAAGCTTAATTTTTATTAGTTGCAGTATTGTCATTGCGGTAATGGTCCTCTGAGGAGAAGATTTTCTTTGAAAACTCATAAGTTAAGGGCGCAGTATCACTCCTTGTTTTTGAACTTTAATAAAATCTGATTAATTTCTCATTTTATTATGTCATTCAATTAATATTATTGCTCTATACACCATATTGAGCTTTGTTTTTATCTTGATAGTCTACTGGTTAAAGATATTATTTATATCTTTAAAGTATCATCTTACTCTCTCTCTCCCTCTCTCTTTCTCTCTCTCTCTTTCTCTCTCTCTCTCTCTCTCTCTCTCTCTCTATATATATATATATATATATATATATATATATATATATATAAAATAACAACTGCCTATGAGCTGTGAGTTTAGATTGAATAATAGTTAAAATTCCAGTGCTATTTTATCTCGTGAACTTTTAGCGTGTATAGAAAATGGCTATGGTTAGGGTGAGTAAACATCTACCCAGTAAAAGTGAGTAGTCTTCGAGGGGAAGAGAATAATAGAAATTACAAGTAATGACTAACCTAAATCACCGTCGAGAGAAACGAAGTCAACAACGCTATAAGTGTGGGGTTGGCTGAGCGAAAAATGTCACCGTTAAAACAAACACGAATGCGTGCCTAGCTTCTCATCTCGGGTAACATTCGCAGATTTCTCGCGACGTTTGGGGAATCTATTCAATAAAGAAGAACGCGGAGAAGATTCATAGGTTTATGTCTGCACTGAAAGTAGGTGCAAGTTATTTTATTAATACTTTTGAGTTAGTACGCCCCAGAGTGGGAGGCAGACAGCATGATCCAGATAGGAGAGGGAAGCGTGGCCCGGAGAAGAGATGAGAGCACAAATAGCATGCCCCAGAGTAGACAGTGGAAAACAGGTAATGGGAGAGGGGTAGGACAGTAGAAAGGCAGGACAGTAGGAGAGTGGAGGGATCAGGGCAGGCGGGACGGTTATAAAAGTGGGGGGGAGGGGCTCTCCTAAATGGGGGGGGGGGCGGTTAAACACATGCATATATAACTTCATTATTGATGACCGTAAAGTGGGGGGGGGGCCAAGTCAAAAAGTGTGAGGGGCTTGAGCCCCCCTGCCCCCCCCCCCCCGGTGCCGCTGTCCATGGGGATGGATGCATCGTACACATGCGGCATCTATATGTCATCAAAACTCGAGTATATAAGCATGCGTGTATTGTATTTGATGATATTTACCAGATGAGCTTTTGTTATTTTTATTATTTACTTGTTTCCCTCATCTTCATTGTTGTCATTTTTCACAACATTTCGATCGTTGTACTCTCCGGCCTTCTTCAGATGTTTTTTGTCGTTTTCGGTAATCTTCTTGAAATTTCAAACTGAACCCTTTATTTAATCCACGGGAGTAGATTGTTCTCATTGAGAGTATCGACTATGATGACAAAAAGCATCTAAACAATACTGGAAGAACAGCGGCCGAAACGTTGTGAAAATGACAAAAAAAATAGGAAAACACTCCGAAACATGTAAATAATGTGTTGTTAAAAGCAAGAGTGACAGCAAATGTTGCTTTCCACTCTCGATTGGATCAAACGCTCAAACCAAAATATCAAACGCTCAAACACGAAATATTCATTTCCGAAAATTCGCATGTACTATAAAAACCCAAATACACAGCTTTATCGCTCTTTGTTTCGGTAGTTTTCTTTCAGAGACAACACACGTATGTACGTCACAATCCCATCTAGGTCCTTTGTGGTCGAAAGACCCTCAGCAGGTAGGACAAACTTTCACGGACTATTAAACACAACACCAACATATACACACTGCTAGTCGAAATCACTCGCACGCAAGTTCTTACATACACTCTCTCCTGGCAAAACAGGCACGCTAATACACACAGACACAGACACACAGACACACACAACTGTAACACGCAAACTCGCATAGCATAGCGACAGCCGAAATGGACATGTATGTTCAATTTCTCCTTACAAATAAAACAATTCTCTTTTCAAGTAGAATGTCTCGGATACTCTGAACTCTCAATCTTTACTGTCTTTATATGGATAGATTTTGTCATTATTTCATTTAACAATGTCCTATCTTTATTTTATTTTAAAATTTTCTTATCTTTTTGTTTTTGCTGGGTATGGGGCATCTTACCGAATGTCAGACATTTACCCGCTATTTCAGACACTCCAGCCAAGAGATCCGTTTAAGATTCTAACCGCCCCTTTTGTTCGTATCTCTCTTGCACTTGGTTCACCGGATATATTTGCCAGGGATTCAGGACTGCAGTGTGCTGGTGCAGGAGCAGGAGTCAGGACTGCAGGGTGCTGGTGCAGGAGTCAGGACTGCAGGGTGCTGGTGCAGGAGTCAGGACTGCAGGGTGCTGGTGCAGGAGTCAGGACTGCAGTGTGCTGGTGCAGAAGTCAGGACTGCAGGGTGCTGGTGCAGGAGTCAGGACTGCAGGGTGCTGGTGCAGGAGTCAGGACTGCAGGGTGCTGGTGCAGGAGTCAGAACTGCAGTGTGCTGGTGCAGGAGTCAGGACTGCAGGGTGCTGGTGCAGGAGTCAGGACTGCAGGGTGCTGGTGCAGGAGTCAGGACTGCAGGGTGCTGGTGCAGGAGAGAGCTGGAGCAGGAACTGGAGATGCAAGTGTTTACTTCTCAGGAGGCAGGCAGCAAAGAGAGTAAATCGCATTATTATAGTAGCCCTGAGAAGGGCTGTTTGTATCTTTGCTGCTGCTGTCTGCTTCCTGGCTCGACGACTGGTCCACCCAGTCGGATGTGGGGGTCTCCTAACCCCCCGGCTGAACTGGGGTTTTATTTATCTTCCTCCCACAAGGTAAGATGTGACACAAGGTCGGGAAAGTGGGAATTGAAAAACCAGCACCCGAGAATTTGAGCGCTCTGGCCATTAAAAATTACCTGGGCAGCCCCGTTGGCATTCCCCGGTAGGGGCGCCTCAGGCGATTAGCAATAAACTAACCCCTTCTCAAAGGGTGAGAAGGCAGGGGTTCTATTTATCTTCCTCCCACAAGGTCGAGAAAGTGGGAAAAAACCAGCGCCTGAGAATTTAAGCACTCTGGACATTTAAAAATTGCCTGGGCAGCCCCGTCGGCATTCCTCTGTAGGGGCGCCTCAGGCGTTTAGCAATAAACTAACCCCTTCTCAAAGGGTGAGAATGCAAAGCCTGGGAGGGTGCACCTTCTAGAACTGCACAGGACGGACAACCGATAGACCCGCGTAAATCCAGACCCGAAGGCCCGGACAATACCGGTAAGGCAGGGTTTTTTTCAGTCAAAAACGGGAGATTTCATGGAATCTGTGTTAAGTCACCGTTGACGGTCTTGTGGAAAGGATTAATTTCGACAAATAATTTCCAGAGAGATCTCTCGCCGTACAACATAGTTGAAAGGTGCCTTGAATATATAAGTAAGGTTATTTGCATAGTCGACGAATCGCATTTGTATTCTTGAAAGGAAAAAAGGGAATATATAAGCTGGCCAGTTTTTTCGCAAAGTCATTGGACAAAAAATGGTGACTACAGCTGCTGCTGATTTTCTTTAAAAAAAATGGCGTCTGTTCTTTCCTTTTGCAAGTCATTGCAAAAAGAATAGCGACTCCTGCTGCTGTTACGTTTTTTTCAAGATGGCGTCTTTTCCAAAAGTAAACACACGTCGCGATGTGTTGAACCCCGACAAAACTCATCCTCCATTCTTAATTCTAAAATAATTGTGTTTCTTGTTTTTCTTTCCACTAAAATGTTCAGGGTGTTCACACACACAAAAAAAAGTAGAATCTAATTTGGAGGGTAGGGGGGTTAAGTGTACGTCGCTTATCTACAAATATACCAAAAAAGCATCTTTCTTGTTACGGTCTTATTTTCTTAAAGGTAAAGAAAATAAGCTAACACCGTAGGAATGTGAGAGAGTAATCAGGACCGACGGGGATCGGGTACCCTAGTGGCGCGCTAGTATGCATCTTGGTGATGATGCTAGACCCTACGTAGAAACAAGGTGGAGATATAAGACTAGTACATATATTCAATGTGAAATCGACTATCCAAACAAGGCGAGAAAATAGCGTCAAAATGGCTGGAAAAGCCACATAGGTTGTCAAACTTCATTTTCGCCACACAAAGAGGCACGCTTACCAGGTGCTGCCTGGAATTTGGGCAGAATCTTAATCACCAAGGGAAAAACTAATAAAAATGTCAACACTTGGGAGATCGCGAGCGAACAAGATAACCCGTCCCTTTTTAATGGAGAGAGAAAGAGAGTAATTACTTTTTAAAAAAGAAATCCCATTTATCTGTTTAGAGAGGCGCGCCCCTCCCTGCTCCAGAGAGAGGAAGAAGGATATAGAGAAATTGGTTGGGGAAAGGGAGGGTGTGACCATACACCTTCTCAGTAAGAGAAAGGACTTTGGGTTGGAACGAGAAAACAGAACACAGAACAGACTTGGGCGACCACCGAACGAGAAAGGTTGTGCGTTCGGCCTCTCGTTTGGATGGGGGAGCGTGTTGGCTGAAGTATTCTCCCCATCGTTTTAATTAGACAAGTTAGTTCAACTTATGACTAAATACGATCATATATGGATACGCACACACGCACAGAGAGACGAGGAGATAGCTTAGTGCCAAAGATATTACCGAAAGATAGACTTTACTTCAAAGTTAAAATAATTCTTTTATCTTCGTTAATAATTATTTCATACAAAAAGACCTCGCCATGTTGTTGAATTATTTCTATTATTGATTTGTTCTGCTTGAATAACCTTGCCTTCACAGAGACGAGATCGACAAAGCCATCATCATCATCATCATCATCATCATCATCATCATCATCATCATCATCATCATCATCATCATCATCCCGACCGGAGGAAATTCGACCGAGATAATTTTTTATTGCCACTACGACGATCGGCCAGAGAGTGTTCCCGGTCTTGCAAGATCTCTGTGTAGAGAACCAGAGACGTGAGCACAGAGATAGAGACACGGGTGGAATACCATGTTATAAGTGGACTCCATGACGCAGAAGCGTGTGAGGTCATATGTTATATCTGATGCCAGGACGCAGGATCGTGTGGGGTCCGGTTTATAGGAATAGGTTATACAAAAAACCAAATTAACCGAAACGAAATTGCTTCAGTAAAGAAAGTTAAAAATACCGATTGTCCTTCTAATAAAGTCATATGAAAATTCTTTAGTATTATATAATAGATAATATTATTTCTTTGTGATCTGAAAGAAAAGATTTTAATCGCATAATTGTAGTAGGAATCACAGTAACTAAAAATATCTTATTCTGTAACTAACAAAAAAACACCCGCCCTCTGGGCATATATTAATCTAGCTATAACTGTAACTACAGAAAAACAAAGAAACAATTTTCTTTTCACATTTTGGTAATTTGAAGAAAAACAACAAAAAGATGATGCTATGGTGTTATTTGATATATTCCAATGTTGAGATTTGATTTTGTATAAGCATAAAAATGAATTCCTCATAATGAAAGGAATAACTGAAAAAACGGGCCAATTTTCAAGAATAACCAACAGAAAAAAGGGGTAAGAAAAAAACAAATAATCAAAAAATAACTGTTACCAAAGGCAATAAAGTTACTTTTCTACCTACCTGCCTATTTGTGTGTGTTTTAAAGAATTTTAAGGCATTTTTGTGGCATTTTATTAATTCGTCCTAATCCGATCACATTACAGTTCCATTTTTAAGATGGCAGAGGCGAATATCCCCAAAGTTTGTTTTATGAGTTTTTCGTCTTTTGAGGTGAAAAAACAAAACAAAAAAAATAGTCACCAAATAACTGTTCCAAATGCTTTAAAATTTACTTTCTACCTAATTGAAAGGAGAAAAGTACAAAAAAAAATCATCAGACTTCGTAGACGGTCGGCGATCAACTGTCAGCCATCTTTGTTTTTCAGTCTAACATAATATATTTGACCAAACTTTTTAATAGAAATAAAAAACGCTTTAAAATCCTTTAAAATAAAAAAATTAGGCAGGTAGGTAGAAAAGTAAATTTTAATGCCTTTGGCAACAATTATTTGTTAACTATTTATTTTTTTGCGTCCCTTTTCTTTCTGTTGATTATTCTTGACAATCGCCAAAAGAAGAACGTAAATTGGCCAAAAGAAAGAATTATATATTCCTGAATAATTTTAAATAGTTACTTTGTATTTTTCGCTTTTATTATTAAAAACAAAAAACTTTTAAAAAACTTAATGACGATTTTTTAAAAAATATGAATCTAGTTTTTTTGGCAATTTAAAAATTAACAACAAACTTTGTTAAATTTGTAGATTACCACACTCAGCTAAATTATCTATCCCTTTAAAAAATGAGATTCTACTTTTTAGGGTAATTCTAACTTATTAAGGCAGTCAACTAATATATATTTTTAACACTAACCCTAAGTCCGACTGGCAAGCTCGTACAACTACACGTAATCGGCTAAAAAGTAGATCCCCCCCCCCAAAAAAAAATAATTACACACAGAATTTATCTCCAATAGCAAAAAAAAAAATGGTTCCAGCTCGCTATCGCTTTGCAAAGTAAGTAAGGATTAAGTCATAGAGTGAATGCGGTATTTTGGTGAGAGTGTCTAGCATAGAGTAATTCCATAGTATTTTGGACAAAAGATATCACTATCGACCCCACAAAGATTTGTTGTCAAAATTGCATGATCATCGCCCCCCTCCATCCCCCAACGATGAGGGCCTCGTGCCTAATAAGTTTAAAGAATTTCATCCATAAGTGTCTGGTAAACCCAGGACAAAAACTTGGAATTGTGTAAGGGGATAGGAAGAAAAGAATGAAGGAAGGAAGGAAAGAGAAGTGGTTGTAGGAGTCTTCCTGCCCCTCCCATGGTACCGGTATTTCCCCAGAATTTTTCTTTTCGATTAAACACCTGCTCTATCTATGATAATGGGCACTTTTAAAATTAAAGAGGCTTACAGAGCCTATCAAAACCAATTCCCCCCCCCCCCGTTACCTTTGTATAGAAATTCCCTTTTTTGTGAGGAAAGAAAAAAAATGAGCACTACTGAAACACACAAATATAATTAAGGTGGCCTGCAGAGCACTAATACACCATGTGTGTTCGAATAGAAATTCACAATAGTTAAAGTGCTACGTATTACATTGTTTAAATAGTTAAAGTACTACATATTACATTGGTTTCTTTTAAAATTACTACATAATAACGTTGATTTAAAAAAAAATGGCCCATTGACCTCCCTTCCTACTCTCCCGTGTTGGCAAAAGTTTAACAATGTACAAAAAAAGAAGGTTGTGTGAGTCGACTGGGATCGAACACTAAACCTCTGGATTTTCGATCTACTTTTGTAACCAGTTGACCACGAAAGCATCATCGGTTGGAAGTAAGAACTTTAAAGTTCTTACTTCCAACCGATGATGGTTGCTTTCTAGCAACTGAAATATCTTGGTAGAGCTTTTATATGTGTTTGAGTTTATATTTTTGTTAGTTTGTTGATTCGCTTATCCTTAATTCCATATATATATATATATATATATATATATATATATATATATATATATATATATATATATATATATATATATATAATGGATTGAATGACATAATAAAATGAGAAATTAATCAGATTTTATTAAAGTTCAAAAAGAAGGAGTGATACTGAGTCCTTAACTCATGAGTTTTCAACGAAAATCTTCTCCTCAGAGGACCATTACCGCAATGACATTACTGCGAGTAAAAAAATTAAGCTTTGAAAAAATATAAAAAATATATAAAACAGCAATTATTTTGGCCAAAAAAACACAGTTTTGTTAAACTTAAACAGTTTATCCAAGTCAGAATGTTTAAAACAATTTCAAGAAAAATGTCAAAGAAGTTGATTGAAAAACAATCCAGGTGTTCAAAAAACAAATAAGTTATCCAGGCGGGAAATTTGCTTGCTATCGATGCAGTAGATGATAGTGAAGAGTGTGTTCAGGGTGTATGCAAATTAATTAAAAAACATAAAAAAGGCATAGAAAAAGCAAAATCATACAAAAAGTTCAGAAGACTCACTCGGTGTTGAATATTATAATTATAATATTATAATTATAATATTATAATTATAATATTACAATGTCCAATTAAGGGTTCGTAGGAACTGATAGTAGGAGTGTTGCAAACCATAACTTCCTGGTCTGTCGTATATAGAGAAAATGATGGAGTAGAAATACACAGTAAGATCCGATCAAAAAGCAATGGTTAATAAGATAGGGATTTAAAAATAAAAAATTTAATATTCAATGTTCGGCTTAAATCTGATTAATTTCTTATTATGTCATTCAATCCATTAATATTGTTGCTCTATACACTATATTGAGCTTTGTTTTTATCTTGATAGTCTACTGGTTAAAGATATTATGTATATCTTTAAAGTATCATCTTACTATATATATATATATATATATATATATATATATATATATCAATATATATATATATCAATATATATATATATCAATATATATATATCAATATATATATATCAATATATATATATATATATATATATATATATATATATATATATATATATATATATATATATATATATATATATATCGGCATTTGATCCTAAGTCAGACAGACGAACGATCCCAACTATAATATAGATATTCACAGCAATAGAACATGCATCATTTTCTGCATGAATTTTACCTTTACTTACTGAATAAACGAGTTTAACGAATCATTTCTTTCACATAAATAACATCTAAAAGGTATTTAGTGAAATAAGTATAAGTACACACATACAAAATAAGTATAAGTACACACATACAAAATAAGTATAAGTACACACATACAAAATAAGTATAAGTACACACATACAAAATAAGTATAAGTACACACATACAAAATAAGTATAAGTACACACATACAAAATAAGTATAAGTACACACATACAAAATAAGTATAAGTACACACATACAAAATAAGTATAAGTACACACATACAAAATAAGTATAAGTACACACATACAAAATAAGTATAAGTACACACATACAAAATAAGTATAAGTACACACATACAAAATAAGTATAAGTACACACATACAAAATAAGTATAAGTACACACATACAAAATAAGTATAAGTACACACATACAAAATAAGTATAAGTACACACATACAAAATAAGTATAAGTACACACATACAAAATAAGTATAAGTACACACATACAAAATAAGTATAAGTACACACATACAAAATAAGTATAAGTACACACATACAAAATAAGTATAAGTACACACATACAAAATAAGTATAAGTACACACATACAAAATAAGTATAAGTACACACATACAAAATAAGTATAAGTACACACATACAAAATAAGTATAAGTACACACATACAAAATAAGTATAAGTACACACATACAAAATAAGTATAAGTACACACATACAAAATAAGTATAAGTACACACATACAAAATAAGTATAAGTACACACATACAAAATAAGTATAAGTACACACATACAAAATAAGTATAAGTACACACATACAAAATAAGTATAAGTACACACATACAAAATAAGTATAAGTACACACATACAAAATAAGTATAAGTACACACATACAAAATAAGTATAAGTACACACATACAAAATAAGTATAAGTACACACATACAAAATAAGTATAAGTACACACATACAAAATAAGTATAAGTACACACATACAAAATAAGTATAAGTACACACATACAAAATAAGTATAAGTACACACATACAAAATAAGTATAAGTACACACATACAAAATAAGTATAAGTACACACATACAAAATAAGTATAAGTACACACATACAAAATAAGTATAAGTACACACATACAAACTATATTTAAAGAGATGGCTTTCAAAAACATATTCCACACAATGAGATGAAATAATGATATGCTGACAGCTGGCGGATATTATTTTGTTTGTAGATCTGTTTATTTTATTCATTAAACAAACTGACGCTATTTATTTGTCTGAAAGAAGAAATGTGATACAACGCGGCAAAATCGAAAGAGGAGAAAAGCAGATCATTTCTGGTGTTGTAGTTCGTATCACTAAGCGATTCGTTCAATGGAGTTCAACATCAAAACAAATGATTCCTCATGTTACACTCACCAAAACGTCTCAGTTGTTTATAGTGTTGGAATGTCTCTGTCTGTTCGAGGATACAATTGAAAACAAAGCCATATACCAAGATTAAAATTTAACAATGAATCCAATGCTCGTATTAATTTTGTATTAAGGGGTTTTACAATAACACCGTGAGCCTACTAGAATTAATTATGACAGTTGTACATCTGTCTGTCTCAATATACCACAGACACAGCACACTATGGCGATGGATCGTTTTTAGTACTAAAGATTAAAACTCAAAGTTCAATGTACAATTTGATTATATGTTCATCCATTTCTTTAAATATCGGTTGCCATGGTAAAACCGTTGGGTCATCCATTCGGCTCGGGTTAGATTGTTTGAATCAGGAAAAAGTGAGTTTGCAAAGCCCGTTAAATATAAAAAATAAAAAGATAAAATCCCAAATTAATCGCTTTCTGTTCGCTATATCTCTCCCTCTTCTCCTCTCTCTCCCCCCTCTTCCTCTCTTTCCCTCTCGGCTTGGTGTTATTCCCTTTTGTTTATGATGGATCAGTCAAAACTTTCCTTTCTTTATTACATTCGACTATTAATTGCAAAAGAGAGAGAGAGAGAGAGAGAGAGAGAGGGTAACGGTAGTGACAGTGATAGCAACGGTATAAAATACGATCGGGGGGGGGGATGTGAAACAAGATACAGTGAGAGAGGAAGAGAATGATAGACAGAAACTTAGTAAGATATGGCCACTTGTTGAGTTAATTATAAATTTAGGCCAACTAGAATAATTAAAAAAGGATTTTTCCCTAACATAACCCAATCCCAAAACTGGAGAATATTTTAGCATGTATTTTGTGTGATTAAAGTATACAAACTTTGATGACCTTAGCTTTCATATAATAATAAATTTTGGTGGGGCAGGGTAATGACATGATAAGATATAAGCGGTCATCTGCCAAGTACATGAAAGAGCTGACTTGGCCAACAGTATTGTGTATGTATGCAAGAGCAATAACAACCTACCGATGCATCTAAATGTAAAAGACCTTAACAAGGCCATCAAGCAATGTAATCACGAAGTCCCATGATGAAGGGGCTAATACCAAGCGAACAGGTGCCAACTTTTTGCCATCAAAAAGTGGGGCTCAGCATTTAACTCTTCATTTGAAAGATATTTTTCCGAAGGAATATATTTTGTCTTGTAATTTTCCAAGGAGTGTTCTAACCAAAAAATGGACGCACTCTTAGAAAAATGCATGGCAGCACTAAGATTAATTGATAATGTAATTTTATATGGCAAACAAGTGCACGGCTTTGGAGCAATTTTTGCGTACTGATCCTGACAAAGTAGATGCAATCAGATTAGTACCCAGTCATAATAATGTTACAGAATCCCAAAATATGCCAGGAACAATTACCTACGTGGCACTGTCACTGCATGTAGGAGAAAACTGATTTGAAATAACTCATAGTACATGTTTTACAACATGTTATACTACAAGTTTTACTACAAGCTTTACAACATGTTATACTACAAGTTTTACTACAAGTTTTACCACATGTTTTACTACAAGTTTTACTACAAGTTTTACTACATGTTTTACTACAAGTTTTACTACATGTTTTACTACAAGTTTTACTACAAGTTTTAATACAAGTTTTACTACAAGTTTTACTACAAGTTTTACTACATGTTTTACTACAAGTTTTAATACAAGTTTTACTATAAGTTTATACAGCGGATCAAGTTTGCCGTTCTTGAAGTAATTGCAAAGAACCATTTATTTGTGCCCTTCGAAATGTTTTACTTTTTTTTACTATTGGAGTCAGCACTCATCCAGGCCAAGAGTTACTTAAGGACGAGAAATAATGAGACAGGAATGATTGTCAGTCAGAAGATGAGGAACACTATGTGAGTACTAACATTGATTAATGGTATGAACTGCATTTGATTGCTTATAGGGTATTCTGTGACAAGAATTTATGACAGAAATCTTCTAAGACTGTAGGAATCTTGTTGGAAACTACCATATAAATTGGCATGAAAAAATCCAACAAAAATCAAATTAAATTTATTGGCAACAAATTTTAGCAAAGTGCAACAAGCCATGTAAAAATTGTGACTTACTAGAAGAGTTTTTAGTTTCTTCAGTTGGCATATTATGACGTATTGACTTAATTCTACATGATATTTGTTGGGAGATTGGTACATTCAATATCTACAGCTTTTTATACGAATTTTGAGTTCAAGAACAGCAAACACTGAAGAACAACACTCAAGCATAATAATGAAATTCAAAGCTAAATATTGAATTAAGCAATGGCGAGGCATCTGTTGTACTTGTACTAAGCGTAAATGTCACTCGACTCCAATATAGTTGGCAGTAAATCAATAGAAACTTCGAAACGATCATGACGCTCAAACCATTTTATACAGCTAAGTTCTTTCAAGTTGTGTTTTGTTTTGTCAACACGTTGTCATGAAACAATAACTAGACAAAGGTGTAACCTTTGTCATGACCTTACCGATTATCTAGTCTCCTTATGGTAATGGAGAAAAATAACGACCACTTTTTTACGTTATGCAAATAAAAAAATAAAAGGAAAATCATTTTATTTTCAAACCTCTGTGGGAAACTCAAATAGGTAAGCATAAATAACAGTGGTCAAGTGTAGAGTAAATCAATAATTATTTAGTTTGGAAAACCAAACATATATGCAATATCTATAACTGAATTAAAGTTCTCAGGAAGGTTTAGGAATAGTGGAACAATTGTTGAGAGAGACAAAATTACAGAGACACCGTTTTCATAAAGTATAAACAATAGGTAAAGAACAAAAAAGTGTGAATGTGCCTGGAAATACTTTTTAGTGTTCTTGTGGTGTATGTGTAATGGCAGATATATTCTTTCTTTTTGTTTTCATTCTTTTTTATATTTTGAGGGTGAGGGGGAGAAAATGTGTACGTAAGTTCAAGTTTAGGCGGGAAGGTTACTCAGTTACTTTTGATGGTAATCAATCCTTGGCTTTTGCATAGCCGGTTTTATCTTTGTTCATAAAGATTTTCATTCAAATATCCATGTTATCACTCGGTGCATTTTATTCTCTATACAGTACATAAGACCTATATCAGTCGAATCAACTCTGATGTTGCGATGGACCAAGTCCCAGCTCATCAATGCATCTCCTCTCATGGTAAGATGCAAACTTTCTCGTCCAAGTTTCAAACTGATTTAATTATATTGCCCGGGATTCATTTTCGGCGCAATTTCTGTTGGACTTCTCCTTCGTTTTGATTACTGTCTCCTACTTCTCCTCTCCCTCTCTTCCTTTTCTTTCAATCTCCTACTCCTTTTACGATGGCTTCTCATCGCGTCTTCTCCTTTTTTCCTCTGCCGTCGACTTTCTTCTTCTTCTTTTGCCCTTTTTCCTCTTCCTCACCCACTCTTTTCTTCATGCAATCTGCAGCTTCTGTATCATTTCTTCTTTCCTCGTTTTTCTCTTCTCAAGTGTTTCAGTGACTAAATCCTATTTTAATCACCTACATTTTTTTTAAACTTCTATAAATTGGATCGTTTCTCAACCAATTTATTTTGAATCAAACAACACTTTAGTTCATTCTTTCTCTCTCTCTCTCTCTCTCTCTCTCTCTCTCTCTCTCAACCTCACAATTTTCTTCTTCCTTTACGTAAGTATATATCAAAATACTGAGTCGTTTACAGCCTTTGGATAAATGTTCTGAGTTCTTGTGCCGACTTCTTTTATTTTGCCATGTTGCCAGCTTCATTATAACACCGACTGAACATCATCTTCGAATCAAGCCCCATATGCTCAATCAAAAACAACAGCTTCTTAGACAAGTTCTCTCCACTGGTTCTCTCACTAACATTTATAAATACTAGAAAGCCCTCGTATAGATTTCCTGCCTGGTTGAGATAATACATAGTTACTGCTGGTTGTTCTTCGATTCATCAGCAGATAGTGACAATAAAACGTTCTAGTGGATATACAGTTAAGTAATACTTTTGCTGTATAGTTTTGCAAAGGAGGTTGGTTATTTCATTTTTCAGATCACTGTGTCTCTTCCACTAACACCATACTGCAGCAAGGCCTTACATTTTTCTCTAGGAATCAATGAAAGCTTTACTGGCAGCACTATGGTCTCGTAAAAAAATGTTCTGTCTATCGCACAACAGTACAATTTCCACAATCGCTTTCATTTTCATACTATTTATTTTTCCATCTTCCGTTGCATTGTTTATCTAATTCTTTACTAGTATTTGTTTGCCTTCCATGACTTTTTGAATGTGTTTGGCATTCTTTACGTGGTTCATAATACATCCAAATCCAGTGCCTGTGTTTTTGTGTGGGATAAAAACTTTCATTTCCTGAATTATATCGGATATTGTAAAAATTATCATCAAACCGTTCTCTAACCTTCTTCTGGTTCCAAATGGTCTACATACAACTTGCACATAGCCTTTTCCATTTAAATCACAGAAAAAGGAATCAATAAGTACAAAAGGCGTCATATGTTGATGACGAGTATACAGTGACGTGCAGGGGTCTGGTGATGCCTGGGGCATTTGATCTAAAACACTCAACTTTGCAAAGTTTGACATAGACGACAACTACAAAAAAACAAACAAAACAGTAGCATGAAGAGTACAACAACCATTTTCTCTCCACAATTTCTCTGTCATGTGCAAATGCATGTGGGCCCAAAAGGATAAACCATGTTAAAGGGATAAAGGACTATGCATTGCCTCTGTAGTACGATGAGCCATCAAAAATTGATTTATCACTGCTGAAATTTCAATTTGGATGCCCGCTGGGTGAGTGGGTGGGGGATCGCCCCATGCCCCCCCCCCCACCCCCCACTGCCACTCTGCATGCTACCGCCTAGATATCTTGTCAATCATGAGAACTGGAAGCATTTTCGCTTTTGATCTGCCTTAGAATGCGTTCAGTGTATTTGACAAAGTTCAATGTATTTGACAAAGTTAAGTGTATTTGACAAAGTTAAGTGTATTTGACAAAGTTCAGTGTATTTGACAAAGTTCAGTGTATTTGACAAAGTTAAGTGTATTTGACAAAGTTCAGTGTATTTGACAAAGTTCAATGTATTTGACAAAGTTCAGTGTATTTGACAAAGTTCAGTGTATTTGACAAAGTTCAGTGTATTTGACAAAGTTCAATGTATTTGACAAAGTTAAGTGTATTTGACAAAGTTAAGTGTATTTGACAAAGTTAAGTGTATTTGACAAAGTTAAGTGTATTTGACAAAGTTCAGTGTATTTGACAAAGTTCAGTGTATTTGACAAAGTTAAGTGTATTTGACAAAGTTAAGTGTATTTGACAAAGTTCAGTGTATTTTACAAAGTTCAATGTATTTGACAAAGTTCAGTGTATTTGACAAAGTTCAGTGTATGCTCAGCGTGAAATTTTTAAAATCAGTTTAATACCGATTTAATCAACAAGTTTTCAGATTATTAAAAAATCAATAAAAATCAATAAAATTGAGAAAAGTTCGCTATCTTATATAAATATAGATTTTGTTCATCTGTCCGTCTGCCAGTCACAATTTTGTTTTAATGTAATAAACACATTGCGGAATTTGTCTCATTTCGAAATATCAGAGATCTTAACTATTTTTAGAAATGGAAAATATTGCATTAATAGTAAATAATAAATTCCCAACAAATAAAGCGGATGCCATGACCGGAAATCGAAACCGAAACGTAGAAATCTTCAGTTTGAGGTTCTGTCAACGGACCTATTTGGTCTTTCTTATAAATAGAGCTTAAAACATTATCGTATGAAAAATATTATAGCTTTGGTGTGACGTCATAGATTTAGGATTTACATCATGTTTCAAACCATCAATTCAAACATAAATCTAGCGATAGTACGGCACTTAGTTAATACTAAACTTCTTTCTGACCGGCAGTATGGATTTAGACAAGCACGATCTACTCCAGACATCCTAACGGTCATCTCTGAACGCATGTATCATACACTCGACAAGGCAGGAGAAGCTAGGGCAGTAGCACTTGATGTATCCAAGGCTTTTGACAAGGTATGGCATAAATGGCTTCTCCTGAAAATACGCTCATACGATATTACTGGGCAATTACTTAATATAATTAGATCCTTCCTAACTGAAAGAAAAATCCAGGTTGTCCTCGATGGCCGTTCATCTAAGCAACATGACATAAATGCTGGTGTACCCCAGGGATCTATCCTTGGACCTTTATTGTTCCTGATCTATATAAACGATCTCTCTGATGACATAGAGTCTGAGATTGGTTTATTTGCTGATGACACCACGCTTTACTCTCGCCATGTTGGCAAAACAGACGCGATCATATCCTAGGCAATGGCTGAATCCTTAGAAAATGACCTCCAGGCTGTAGTGGATTGGGGTCATAAATGGTTGGTAACTTTTAATGCCGCAAAGACAAAGCTACTTTCCTTCAATAACTACAAGAAACCTCTCCAACCACCGATTGTCATGGCAAATAACACCCTACCTGAGAGTTCATCATTCAAACTCCTCGGCCTAACCTTCACAGGTAACATGAATTGGAACAAATACATTGAAGACATTGCCAAGGCAACCGCAAAGAAGGTGAGCTCCCTCTACCGTGTTAGTAAACTCCTCACACCTGACATTATCCTGTATCTCTACAAAGCCACCATCCACCCATGCATGGAGTATTGTTGTCACATCTGGGCTGGTGCATCATCTACTAGCCCTCCTTGACAAGGTCCAAAAAAGAGTCGCCAACCTAAAAGGTCCCTCACTGTCAACCAAGCTCCAGTCCCTGTCCCATCGCCGCAATGTAGCATCCTTGTGCTTGTTTTACAAATACTTCAATGGATTATGTTCCGATGAATTGGCTACTCTGGTGCTCCCTCGACGTAAATTCACTAGACTAACTCGACAATCAACTAAACCCCATCCATTCACTGTGGAGGTCCCCAGATGTCGGAGAGCTTTCTACTCAAATAGCTTCTTTCCTCGTGCTGCTGGCCTCTGGAAATTCCTCCCTGACCCCTGTTTCCCCGACAGTACTGACATGCAGAAATTTAAAACTAATGTAAACAGACATCTCGCTGCGCAGATCCCAATTTAGGTTGACCCCCCCCCCCATCATCTCCCTTTTCTTTCTTCTCAGTAGCCCCTAACGTCTACAGTGGCGGCCTGCCTTGTTTGGGGTGAACTATGTTTAAAAAAATTTAAAAAACGATAACAAAGAATAAATAAATTAATAAAACATTATCAATAGCGTTTGACAGACTAGACTTTGGGTCCGTAAGGCCTATTAATTGTAGTAAAATTGAATGCAAAATAAAAAAAAATTTCTGATAAAAAGTAATAAGTTAGTTTTTTTAAGCAAAACATTTGTTTACTTAATAAATAATGGAATGGTTGTATTTTATGAGTCTTGACTTAATTGCTAATTTTATTTTCCAGCCGTTTGTTATACCATCATTGTGATTACTTTTATGAGTTTTCTTTTTAGATTAATACAAAATGAATGTGTTATGAAAAGAATTTTTGAAGAGGTGTGTCCGTCTTGGATCCGTTCCCGATGTTTAACCGTTTACTAAACAGTTTAAATTATAATCCTTTAACATTTACCAATAAAAGAGTCATTTGATTAATTGATCATTTGCGGGAGGAGGGGGGGGGGTAATTTTCCCGTTTTTTTTTTTTCGTTTTTTTTAATTATGTATGTGTATTTGTATGTGATTTTCCGGGTCCGAAAAAGAAAGTGAAAGCAGGTTTTGATTTAGAAAGAGGCTGACTACATGTGTCACTTTTCAACCAGTTGAAAAGACGGAAATGAAACGAAAAAGTAAGTAACTTAATCTAACGCTAACCCAACTGACAACGTATATATCACAAACGATCACAGACTATCAATTAAACAGTCAGATTAATTATTTTAAAGCAAATATTAGTAAAGATTATGGATAAATAATATGAAATAAGAAAAACCTTTCTTCCCGTGGTTTGGTTCGTACAATCGCACATTCCTCTTCTTGCAACGACCGAAACAAGGCTCGGCACAAGCGGCTTTTCTTAACGCAAACCTCGTGGGGGCCGCCGCACATTCGCCAAATTCTCACGTTCTTGTTGGAACAATTATCCTCCAAACATCGTTGGGAAATATTAATCTGTGATATCAACGTTAACCTCATTATTACAAAGGAAGATGGACATTGAATTTTTAATTAAAACAAAAAAGCAACGAAGAAAGAAGTCGATTTTTAATTGACCGGCGCGTCCGTGAAAATATTATGGAACCGAAATTGCGAGAAATCATGGATGTTGTCTGATGACATCATTGATACTATTAATTTTAAAGGATGTTTGTTTGTATGGAAGAAAAGGATACCTAGGACACATCGCTTACCTTTGGTTTTTATTCAAATATCGGAACTAACATCTGTTAAGTGACTCAACAGCGGAAGAAATGGTGATTAAAACTTACGGCCTCGTCATGATTCGACATCTTAATACACCAACCACAAAAACGGAGAGTGAGATATTTTTGATATTTTCATCTTTTGATTATATCGGAAAGTAAAACAATAACATTTTAAATATCATGTTTATTATTTGATTTTAAAGTTTGGATAGAGATAGCTGTTAAGTCTTTTACGGGGTAAAATACATACCCCCCCCTCACTGCATTGTTACCCCCCACTCCACCCCAATATATTCGTTTTTTTCTTTTCTTTTAACAAAATTAATGACGGGAATAATTATTTTCATTCGTAATTGATTATATACGATGATTTTTATTGGGAAACGCAATAGACGTGTGTGTTAATATTTAACAATTTGACCAAATACAACGTCGAGATTGTAAGTTTAGTAAGAATTAAGAAGAAACACAAGGGGCACGTGTTTTGCCCATGTTGTTAAGGGTGTGACACTTCTCATCAATCAAAAACAAAGTAACAGAAATTGCAATTTTATTTATTTTATAAACAGTCAAAAAATAATAAACACACAATCTTGAGCACATGCGCTTAAAAACAGCATTTTAATTTCAAAATTCGGATTTTATTGTAATTTACAGGTGCAATCTAAATTACATTCGTTGGCAAATCCGGTTTTGTTTTTGTTTGTTTTTGTTACAAGCAACAAAAAAAAGGAAGGGGAAAATACTTATACTTTTCTTTGGTTTTATGTAACAGTCATAACAAAATATATCACGAATTAATTATTATTGACCTTTTCCAAATACCTAAGGAATTAAAAACACGTTGAACAATTTTTGGTGAAAGGTGAAGCGTCGGAAGTGGCTTACCAAACATTACCGGTCGGGTTGGGTATCCCCGAGGTGGGTGGGATACAACAACCCGAGGTACCCACGGAGATAACCGCCGTCACCCCGACCATCGTAGACTATTCAACGTCTTGTGATAATACGATTACAAAACACAACTGTATTTTTAGTGTTTCTACTAGTTGCAATACTATACCTGTTGCCACATCTAGTGCGGGTGCTACTTCTGTTGTTAGTACCAACAACAGTAGTAGTAGTAGTAAATATGAGGGTACTATATTCTCTCATGTGAATGTACCAACTTCAGATACTATTACTACGGATTCTCTGACCACTACCGGGTGTTTTAGTATTTTTGAAAACAAAGAATTTGATAAGACTAATTTTGGTAATTTAGTTACATCACCGGTTAATACGAAGCACGAGCTTTTTACTGGTGGTAGCAGCGTTACAACGCCTTCTGCTATTAGCAGGAATTCCGATTGTGATCTTCTGCACAGGTGGTCGGATATTTCTCCAAGAGGGCCGAACTTTAATTTTCAAAACACACAAGGAGTCGATATTAATAGATATATAACGACTACCACTGCAAACAACAACAACAACAACAACAACATCGCGATTGATGACACTAACATTATTACCCAAACGCCAGCCGATGTCGTTAGTGGTCACCAGCAAGCTGATTCTGCTCTTCTTGCATCCGCCAATATTGGCACTTCTTTAGGTTTTGCTACTCCCACGAGTTATACCACGGACAAAAACCATTATGTGGACATTTTAGATGGTGCCTCATCCTCTGGTTCTAGTACAAGTGACTCTACGACGCTCTTTGATTCTACAACGACCCCAAACAATTATCGCTTGAATGGCGACCATTTCTTTCCAGACCTCGGTTTTAATAACCAGCGCCAACAGACAAACAAACTATCTTCAACCTTCTTCGATTTGGTCGATGTAGATCTACAGGAAGAATACTCCACGAAAGTATCCGTTCCCGGACCTCTTCTTTCGACTCTTCCGTCACCCCATCATATTCTTCCCCATTCCGGCAAGAAATCCTGTGCCACCACATTTCCTTATTCAAAACCTCAACGATGTGACGAGCTGCAAGTACAAGGGGTTCGTTATCTCGCACACCAGCCCCCATTACCCTACAGGGCCGAGTCTTTAATACAACATGCTGGCCTGCATGCGACAACCGTAACAACCCCGAATTGTCCAGTAAACCAATACAACAACTACTCGCAGAGCCAACCGGACGACCCTTGTAGCAGTCCTAATGCCGATGGCAACACGACTATTGCCCGACGCACTACCGCAACAACTGCTCCTATCCCTAGTGGTACTATTAACACCAATAAATGCCATGAGAAATACAGCCCAAAAAGTAGCTCTACAAGAGCAGGTGGTAGTTTGTGTATAGCGAATAAGGTGCGGAGGAATAATAATAGCGACAACATCAACATTAACAGTGACTCTTGTAGCGGTGCATGTTGCAGTGGCAGTAGTAATAGTTGCTGTTGCAGTAGTAGCGAAAGTAGCCCCGATAACGATATTACTATTAGTAGAAATAGAAGAAAGAAGAAAAGCAGGTGTCGCGTTGGTGGAAGTGTCTCCTCTCCAATTGTCAGAAGATCACGTCTCGAAGAGGATCGAAGTGAGAGAAATCGTCATAAAAAGAGCGGACGAATTGATGGAGGGAGAGAAGGAGGATCATCAGTGTTGACGGTGGGGGCAAAGGGAGGAGGGGCAGCTGATAATAAGGAATCCCTTCCAAAAACCCACGCGTCTTTCGGATCCTCTTTGGCCAGTAGTGGTAGTAGTAATTCGGCTATTGGATTTCATATTAAAGATAGCGTGAATAGTAACAATAACAACAACAACAGAACACCAATAATATCAGGAATAGCGGCTGTTGATGGTCAAAGTTTATGCAGTGGGAGTACCAGTAGTACCAATAGTAGAAATCTCGAAAGGGAAGCAGTCGACGATTACTTTTATAAACATTGTCGCCATTCTTCTCCTCAGCATCGCCGTCAGCGAAATGTCCTCAAATTTGCCGCTTCTTCTGATGATAATGATGTCGAAGACGATAACGGGGATGAAAGAGAATTATTAAAAAGAAGAAGAAGACGAAGGCGACAAGAAGAAGAAGAAGAGGAAGAAGAAGAAAACGGTTTCAACGAGGAGGAGGAAGAGGAGGAAGAGGAAGTCGAAAACCCCGAGCAACAGTTGTTAATTTCTGAATGTCGGGTTAATAAACCCCCGAAAAAAGCAGATTCCCATTATAATCGGTGGTGGGGAAACAGGAAGAATCGGCGCTGGTGGCCAATTGTTGCTGGGGGAAGGGGATTCACAAAGAAGACCAAAAAACAGGATCTACAAGAAGAAGAAGAAGAAGAAGAAGAAGAAGAATTTCAGGATTTGGAATTATTGAAAAATTCCAGACCCGAAGATCCATCAACGGGAGGAGGCGGACGTCTTGGAGGAGTAACACCTTATACCACCACCACCACCACCACCACCACCAGTAGTAGTGTAATTGTTGCTGGTGATGATGATGACCCCCGTTATTCCTTTCGTCGTCATCTCTATTACAAACGGATAACAGGAGAAGAGTTAGAATCACAACAACAACAACAGGAGTGTCATAGACACGGTTATTATCATCATCAACAACAACAACAACAAAGTCACCACCACCACTGCCGGTATCAACATCCACAGGGCAGCAATAAAACCTGTCATCACCAGCAACAACAGTACCACAGTAAAAGTGACGGCGACGGTGTACCTCCCGACATACAGAATACTAATAATCACCAAGCTCCTTACCGCCATCACCACCACCATCGTCGTCGCCATCATTATCACCGACACCATAATAAGGATCATTATTGTCGTTTTAATACACACGGAGGAGGCGGCGGCGCTTACGACGAAGACGGCGGCGGCGAGGAGGAGGACGAGGAGGAGGAGGGAGAAGAGCAGAGGAGGCGGAGGAGGAGACGAGCGTGTAAATCTGGAGGGCGCGCGCGAGGGCGATTTCGTCGTGGTCAGGGTGAGGCCGCCACCGCCATGGAGTCATGTACACAGTGCTTAAAAAATGAATTTAAACCAGAAAATGCAGGTCTCAATTATGACGACCCTTCAGTTTTTGTCAGGTCTCAAGTGAGTATTTCGTTTTTTTTACTCCCATTTAAAAATGAAAGATACCGTTTTATTTCGTAGTCTACGACACGTGTTCTGAAAGGAATTGTCATTTAAAAAAATAGGCTTCTTTTTCTAACAATAATAATGCGAATCATTCGCATCATTATTGTTAGAAAAAGAGAAAAAAAAAACATGTTCTTTTTTTTTACTAAAAAAGTTTCTGAAAAAAATGTATCCTGTTGTTTGAAACTTTTTGAAAAGAAAACTTAAAGTTTTGAAACTTAAAAACTGTGTGATATTAACGGTAGAATAAAAATAAAGTTTAGTTTCTGTTTCAGATTCAATCTTTACAAAAAAGATAGATACATTAATTTCTCTTCAAACAAACGAAAAATAATAAATTAGAAAATAAATTGGTAAAATATTTTAGCAATTTATGAGTTTGTTATTTTTAAATCTTCTTGTTTTTCTCTTTAAAAAATATATGCGTTAAAAATGCGCTTTTTATGTGTTCGTTAAGGAAAAGAGTAAAGATTAGAATAACTTAAAAACTTTTATGAAAATCTTCTCCCAAGACTGTACATTTGTAGATTTGGGATTCTACTTTTTTAGACGATTACGTGTGAACTTGGCGGAAAGAAGAAAAAAAAAAAACATTTTAAAGTGGATGATCAGTTTTAATATAAATTCAACGTAGAATTATCCTCTGTTTTTTGCCCAGGTCGTAAAACCACACGTAATCACATAAAAAGGTAGAATATGTCTTCTCCCCTCAAAATAACTCACAGAATGTATCTCCCATAGCAAAAATTAAAAATTGCTTAATCTGTCTTAAAACGGTAGAATAACCCGGAAATAAGGGATTATTTTACGTTAAAATTATATGCAATTCTACAATATTTTTTCTTCTTTCCACCAGATTTTGGAAGGTGGTCACACGTAATCGCCTAAAAAAAATAGAATCTTTTTTTTTTTGGGGGGGGGGGGGGATTTAGCTTACAACAATACCAAATTCATCTTACAATAATACCAAATCAAAATATATGAACCTTTTTATGTGTACGTATGAAAAATTAGAACAACTCTCAAACTTTTACATTCGACAAATGTTCCAAAACGCCTGCATTTTAAACTTCATTCTTTGTGTACATTCTTGTGGAATGTTTTGCTCGGCATTACCTACCATCTTCTCCATCATCCACTATTTCAAGAGATTAGATTTTCCAAACTTTTTCTTTTCTTATTTCGCGAATTGTTTATTTTCGGCGGTTTAGTAAAAAAAGGGCAATCTTTCATTCTTTTTTAGCAAAAATAAAATAAATGAAACCTTGTTTAATTTATTCGCATAAATTGATATTATAAATATCAAATCTATATTTAAAAACAAAAGAAATTCAAAGTTGATCAATATTTTAAAATCAGGATCGATGGCATATTCTTCTCCCTTTTGTTTACAACACATCTAATCTTTTTAGAAGTCAAAACTGCTCCTTTTCTGCCAAAATAAGTCTCCCCCTTCAACAAAAAACAAACAAACCGGCAGCACTTTTTGTATCCTCCACGATTTGTCTCACGTGACTCAAATGAACCAATCAATCACAATCATTAAGAAATAGAGAATCGTCTTCATTATTAAAAATTAGCACTGAATTGTCATTTTATTCCCCTCCTCCCTGAATACAATATTTTTCTTTTCGGTTTATTTTTATTTTGTTACTTTTCAAAATAGAATTAACGTTGATGGATTTTCCCACATTACTATGTCTGCTCTCGATTTAAATAATTGAAATTTATTTAAAAATAAATAGACAACAAATAAATGTTACCAAAGGCAAGATAAATTACTCTTCTACCTACCTGTATAAGTTTATTTGTTCATTTGTATTTATTTATTTATTTATTACACTAAAAATGAAGAATCTGACATTTTTAAAATTGTTTTTAGGTGTTTACATTCAAGGATCCCTTTTTTATTTTTCGTAGCCTTTTCTTTGAGGTAAAATAATTCCCGTTAAAAAATATATTGTTAATTACCGATGTTTACAAATATATTGTTAATTAGCGATGTTTACAAATTCTTTTTTCATTATTTATTTTGATTTTGTAAACAAAACGGATAGAATAATAATTTGTTTTGTAACATATTTTTGGGTGACTGATAACACAACACCAATATAAAATACCGTCTGGCGGTAAGTAGTTTTAAGTGGCGGCGGTAAAAAATGCTGCAGCGAATAATTGTTCACTTGTCGCTTAACTGGAGAGAGGCTTAATTCCTGAAAAGTTGTAAAAAGAAATTACTTATCTTATCACTAACCCTAAGTTCGAGTTGCAAGCCCCCAGTGTTAGTGATATTTTTTTACGATTTTTCAGGAATTAAGCCCTTTTCCAGTTAAGCGACAAGTGACCAGTTATTTGCGGCAACACTTTTTATCGCCGCCACTTACAACTACTTACCGCCAGACGGTATTTTATATTTTTGTTTTATCACCAAAAAATATTTTACAAAACGAATTATTATTCCGTCCATTTTGTTTACAAAATGCTAAACTATACAAAATAAAAATAAATAATGAAAAAAAAAATGTAAACATCGGTAATTAAAAAAAAAAAATTTTTTAAAGGGAATTATTTTACCTAAAAGAAACGGCTACGATAAAATAAAAAAGATCATTGAATTTAAACTCATTAAAACGATAAAAAAGAAATGACAGTTTCTTCACTTTTAGTGTAATAAATAAATAAAAATCTAATTTTAGAAATAATAAAATAAAAAAATAAACTTATACAGTAATTTATCTTGCCTTTGGTAACATTTATTTGTTGCCCTTTTATTTTTAAATATAACTTTTGTTAATTTTAATTATTTAAATCGATTGAAGACTTAGTAATGTGGGGAAAATCCATCAACGTTAATTCTATTGTGAAAAGTAACAAAATAAAAGTAAACCGAAAAGAAAAAAATATTGTATTCATGGGCGGGGGATAAAATGACAATTCGGTGCTAATTCTTAATAATGAAGACGATTCTCTATTTTTAAATGATTGTGATTGATTGGTTCCTTTGAGTCACATGAGACAAATCGTGACGGGTACAAAAAGTGCTGCCCTTATGCACCCCCCCCCCCCCCCCCCCAAAAAAAAACCTGTTTATTCTTTTTAAAGTGAAAGTGTAAATTCTTGTAAAAGAGAAAGACTCTTGTTTTCTTTTGATAAGTTGTTGAAGAAATGGCATTTTACTCGGCGGCAGGCCTTATCGAAAAGCGGCCACTCGACAAACGTGCACGGCATTTTCTTGGGTCTCTTCTTATCCTCGGCTCACATAAAGTTTTGTGGATTAAGTTAGCTTCTTTTATGTCGACATGTGACAATATTTTTTCTGGATTTTCTTTTCTTCTTCTTCTTCTTAACAACTTATCTAATCTTTTTCTCATTGTCGCAAATTTCTTATCTTTTTTTTTCTTAACTTTTATTATCTAATTGTATTTTCTTTCTTTTTAAAGTCAATCACTCTAAAAATGAAATGTTTTACGAAGTTAAATCTTATGATTACTGAACAAAACTCAGAAGAAATAACTTTAACATCTGGAATCTGCGTGGCATCCTGTGTGATACTGGTTAGCCTCTTCCAATGGATAATAAATTATTATATTAATAATAATGCCTAGTAGGGATTGGGAAATTTTGGTAATTCTCTTTAGTTTCGAGAAGTGACATTAAGAATACTAGGTCTGCGGGTTAGTATCCAAGTGTAGTATCTGTTCTGCACTCAGTCAGAAGAAAATCCTTCTTGACTGGGGCAATTTAAATTGTTTGTCCCATCCAGAGTGACCCTTTTGGGGAGGGTGATATCTCTCACATAAAAAAAACTGAACTTGTGTCTAACCTTTCCCTCGTGGGGAGGCAAGTAAATAGGTGCATTGTATTATAAACATTGAACGCATAAACGAAATATTGCTATTATTGAATTGTATTCTTGTGTTATGCGCCTTTTGTAAAAAGTGTTTAATATTTTAATTTGTTGAGCAATACCTGCCCCCCCCTTTACTGCTATCTTATAAAATAAGCCCAATTTTATTTGTAACTATTATAATGATTACTCTAAGCTTTATTTTATTTGTAATTATTATAATGATTACTTTATTTTTATGCTTGCATTTTAGATAATGATTCCATTTAAATGCGTAAAAATCTATGTAAACATATGTTTGTGTTTTGGTGGAAGCGAGTAGTCGTAGTAGAAAAGGGTGTTCCTAGTTTTCTCAGTTTCATCTTTTTCCTATCGACCCAAACCCCGTGTGCTTGTTTGCTTGACAAAAAAGAAAAGAAAACTACTATCAAAACAACTCTATTCACTTTTATTTGTTAATATAAAAAACAGACCATTGTTCAATGTTCATTTATCTTTTTATTTCGCTCTAATCACTTTCTGTTTTCTCAACTTCATCTTTTCTCACGTTTTTTGTCTAATCCTGCTAATCTTTATTTGCCCCCCCCCCCCCCCACTCTCTTCATCTTTTCGTTTATCTCAATCTGTTGATTTTCAAAACATCTGTGTTGTGTCCCTTCAGAGCAAACAATACCCGACGTCAATCAATATCATTTCTTTTCTGACTGTGTCCACTTTCTTGTTTGACACCTACATACACACCCAATCCCGTGACTCTAATAAAACAGCATGTCACGACTCTCTAGACTACTAGATTCGTGTCTTCTTCGAATTCTTAATAAAACGGCATCTTACAAAGAAGACTCTAAAATAAGGACAAAATTAAAACAACAAAACGTTTTTCTTAAATTTTAATCAACGATCTAATTAATTTAAAATCTTGTAATATATAACAATGGCATGCATATTAACAAAGTAACTGTTTTCTATTTGTTATGAGGAAGAGTGTGTGTCTGTGTGCCCCTATTAACTCGCCTCTCTCGACGAAAAACAAGTTAGACACAAGGTCCGTTTTTAATGTGGGATATATCCACCTCCCCAAAAAGAGGCACTGAATTGGAGACAAAAAATGACTAAGTCTATGAGGAGTTCTCCTTTAACTGAGGACAGAACAGATACTACACTTTGAATTATTTATCCGCTAGTAAAAAGTTATTTCACTAACAAATTAGACACAGGGCTATCAAAAGTGGTAGGAGGGCGTTGGTCTATCCTACTCTTAACTTGAGGCATTTTAACCAAGGCGATCCATTAATATAGGCTTTGCAAACATGCGACTGAGGTCCACGACTGGGGGCGGACATGTTAAGACCAAAATTACTACTAAACAAGGATTGCAGAGAAAGTTTTAGTAAGAAATTTCTTAGTAATTTCCAGTAATTAGCAACTATACATATTATTAGGAAGCAGCTTACAATAATTGATTTATTTCCATCAAATCAAATTTAGAAAGTACAAAAATATAAAAAGCCTAAATTCACAAAAAAACACTTTATTCACCATAGATTAGAAATATTTTTGATATTTAAAAAATCATGAGTCAATTTGTTTATATTGACTACTTGATTACAGAAAATATAATGAAATAATATAATCAGAAAGCAAATTCAACATTTTACAAAATCAAATACTTTATGAACAAAATAATGTTCGGAGAAACAATTTTGATAAGTTTTTAAAAATTTGTTATGTTTATTACATGTGCAATTTGTTTTTTTTTATATAGAAAAATGAAGAAAATGCTTATTTCTTCATTAAGACTGTGTATAATATGTATTATCGTATTATGAATAAATAAGCATTTTCTTCATCTTCTGTAAAAAGAAAAAAATGGTATATGTAATAAATATAACAAATTTTGTAAAACTTATCAAAATTGTTTCTCCGAACATTATTTTGTTCATAAAGTATTTGATTTTGTAAAATGTTGAATTTGCTTTCTGATTATATTATTTCATTAAATTTTCTGTAATCAATTAGTCAATATAAACAAATTGACTCATGATTTTTGAAATATCAAAAATGTTTCTAATTCATGGTGAATCAAGTGATTTTTTTGTGAATTTAGTTCTTTTATATTTTTGTACTTTTTACATTTGATTTGATTGAAATCAATCAATTATTGAAAGCTGCTTCCTAATATGTATAGTTGCTAATTACTGGACATTACTAAGAAATTTCTTACTAAAACTTTTCTCTGTAATTATTATTTAGTAGTAACTTTGGTCTTCATGTGCCCCCCCCCCCCCCCGCAGTCGCATGTTTGCCAAGGGATAATTCCATGTAAAATTATTCAGGGCTTGAAACCCATATCCTCAGATTTTGTTGTAATTTACACCACAGATGGACATAACAACTAAGAAATCTGAAAATTTGAGCATGTAACTCCAAGCTGTTTCCGATTTAGAGCATTTTTCGTTTCGCGTAAATCACGCGAGATGTTGCCCGGGCGACATTTTAATAATTACATTTTCTTGAATGTTTTCAGTTTGGAACATGATGTAAGTTTTTCAACCTGAGGAATCCAAAAATGGCACCAGTTTTGCTCAGAAATGAAGCTTTCTATGAGATTTTATCAAATTTTGGAATTTTTCACATGTGCACCAATATGGCGCAAAAAAATGATGTAGCCCATATGGTAACAGGTTTTTTTCTTTTGGACATTCATTTAGACATTATGAAGAAACCTCTGGACCAAAAATGGTAAAAAGTGTTTGTTTTGTTCACTCAGTGTCTATTCAAAGTTAGGTCTTTTTCCGAGGGTTCAGAAATACCCTATTGGGGGAAGCAACTAGTTTGATATGTGAGAGTTGGGGAGACCATTTATCTAAATTTATATAAAATTCACATTAAAATAAGTTTTAGAAAGTAAAAGTTTACTAGTAAAAGGTAAAAAAAAGTCTCACAATGATCAGATATTTACAATAAAAGTAAACTTCACAACAAAAACCAGCATACAACAACTTTATCTACATACTGTTATTTTCTTTATGCCACTGAAATGCAGAAACTGTTTTTTCGTACTCCTCATCAGTTATCTTGTATGTTCTTCCTGTAGATGTTGTTGGGGAGACAACACAAAGAATTTTCTTGATTGGAACAAACCATGTATCATCAATTTACAGCCAATTGAATGTCTTGCGTGGTCCATGAGGATGCATGAACTTGACGGTTACAGAACCTTCCTCTGGATTAATTTCATTCACAATGCCAATCCACCAGAAAGAATTATAAACACATGTTATATATTGAATTGGTGAAATGTCAGAGATTTCAAAAATTGATGGCAAGTTAAAATCATGGGTGTCTGTATACGATTCATACTCGCTGGACAGCTTATGACCAATGTTTGATGTTGGCAACGGGTCAAAATGGTGGCTGTTTCTGGTTCCTGATACTGTGTTTCCCCTGGAAAATCTTGCCTCAAGAAACTTTCTCACCTCCTCCATAGTTTCCATACTGATATCAAAGAACTTTATTGCAGACATCTTCAGGCAGACTTGTAGCATGGCTTTATAATCCAGTATCTGATTATTCAGAGGATGTTGAAGCGACTGTTTAGCCACATGCCATTTTACTGAATCACCTATTCCATCGCAAGGGGATTTTCCATTGCTTGTAGCAAAGAAACCCCACTCTGCATCAACCCCAAAGTCCTGTTTATGCAGACATAAATTCATGAAGTTTTAATAATTTTTATATTGACCCCCACAGCCATCACTGAAGTAAGTCATTTTGTTGACATGGGGCATGAATGTAGTGAACCGTCATTGTCCGGGTTTGATACACGAATGCAGTGTTGTGGGTGTCGTCATCAGAAATAAAACAATGAAAGATGCTTCAGTGTTCCATCGGAATCTTGGTAGTAAAGCACTACAGGAGGCAATATTCCTTGCTCTAATGAAAACTCTTTCTTTTTAGTCAAGTATCTAGTTTGAAATTTTGCTAGATACGAGAGTCGTGTGAGATTGTCGATTTTGTCAATCAAGAAATCTTAGTATTCTTCATACGTTGTTGTACGAGTACTTAATGTGGCACGGTCAGTTGTGTCCCATTGACTAAAATAAAATTCATCATTTGGATCCACATCAACCAGCTCTTCATCCTTGAACTTCTGCAATGCTTCTCTGCCAGGACATGCCTCACAATGGTGCATCATGCATTCCATGTTGGAAGAATCACAAACTAGTTTTGAGATCAAATCCTTGTAAGTGACGTCCCAACGAATGGCGTCTACAAGAAGTTTTGCATTCTGATGTATGCTACACACACAAACAGAATGGGTACCTTTAGACCCAGCTAAAACACAACATTTTGGACGCAACTGAGAAAATTTGGAAAACCCGACCTTGACATTGGGATACTTCTGTTTAAAAGCAGCATACAATTCATCCAGGTTACATAGTATTAAATGCTTTTTTTTGTGAACACCCTTTGCAATACTAACATAGTCCTTTTTGCCTGGCATTTGACGGCTGTATTCATCATTTTCATACATGTGTACTACCAGTTCTGCTGTCTCTGGGGAGAGTTTTTTCCCTTTTTTAGGGGCAGACTTTGAGAGAATACCACTCACCTTCTTCAGTTCCCTGGTAGTCCGAACAACATACTCTGACACCTCAGAGAATTTGAAACAGTATTCATGAGACCACAAATCAGGAGCAAGTGTCATGATTTGGATTTGATCTGGAGTCGAAGCTTTCTTCAATTCTTCCTTCATCAGATCATGTAATCTATCCAATTCTAATGCTTTCTCTTTGATTTCTTTTTCAGTATGCACTGATTCTGACACAGTCAATTCTTCAACGTTGATTTTGTATACAGTCGACAGGTCGCTTTTGAGTGTTCCAATCAGTTGTCTTAATTTCCTTTTGGCGCTATGAACACGACTATGAGGAGCAACACCGGGTAAAGCGACAGGAGAATTGTCCATGGATTTCAGATTAGTATTCAATTTTTTTTGTGGGGTTTGCAAAAGTTCACATGGTGTAGTCTGCGTCCATCCTGTCTGTGTCATTGATCAGTCTCACATATTTCTTCATACACTGACGACAAAGAATATGTCCTGGTGTTACATTGTACCCTCTCATCTCCAGCTCTTTTGCCATCACATTGACTATACTCTTGTCTTGTAGCAATCCACCGCAACACTTCTTTGAGGCCTTTGCTTTGCATTCAAACACATTTCCAAAATATTGTTTGTGATGAAAGCAGATGGTTGATAATTCGCCTTCATGTTCCTTGAGCCCAGCTCTCCACAGCAACGTCTCAAGAACATCTTGGTTCAAGTCTGACAGATTTTCAATTCCTTTGGAACGATCATAGTTTAATTTGTGACATTCCAAATTGAGTTGGACACCAACAGAGCAAGCTTCATCTGTCATCTTGTTTTCTTTTTGTTTTCTCTTGAATTGAAGACAAAACAATAAAATAGAATATATAGAAATAATCAGGTAACTTAAGTTTGGTAGCAGGGGATGAGTAAGCAGTTAGTAAACAGATTTATATACATTTTTCCAGTGAATTGAAAAGAAAATCAACATTTAAAATATTCACAAATGTATGGCTACCTCAAATTCTTCTGTATATTCTACAGCCCATTTCTTTGTATAAGAATCAAGTGCTGCCTAACTTCCTTGCCTGCATAATGGAATAAATTAGGTATAGATAGTGTTTTTCATTGAAAATTATTTTAGGGTTGTTGCAGTACATTATGGTGCACTAATCCAGCTTTGTTGTGTATGGGACATTTTACTGAAAAATTGTTTTGGTTTTTATTGTGAAGTCCGTTTTTGTAAATATCTGATCATTGTGAGACTTATTTTACCTTTTACTATTTAACTTTTACTTTCTAAAACTTATTTTAATGTGAATTTTATATAAATTTAGATAAATGGTCTCCTCAACTCTCACATATCAAACTAGTTGCTTCCCCCAATAGGGTATTTCTGAACCGTTGGAAAAAAGACCTAACTTTAATAGACACTGTGAGTGAACAAAACAAATACTTTTTACCATTTTTGGTCCAGAGGTTTCTTCATAGTGTCTAAATGAATGTCCGAAAGAAAAAAACCTGTTACCATATGGGCCACATCATTTTTTTGCGCCATATTGGTGCACATGTGAAAAATTCCAAAATTTGATAAAATCTCATAGGAAGCTTCATTTCTGAGCAAAACTGATGCCATTTTTGGATTCCTCAGGTTGAAAAACTTACATCATGTTCTAAACTGAAAATATTCAAGAAAATGTAATTATTTAAATGTCAGTTTCCATGAAACGGAAAATGCTCTAAATTGGAAACAGCTTGGAGTTACATGCTCAAATTTTCAGGATTTCTTAGTTTTTATTATGGCCATTTGTGGTGCAAGTTACAACAAAATCTGAGGATATGGGTTTCAAAATCGTAAATTTCTGGATGATTTTACATGGAATTACCCCAGGCTTATATTATGGTCGCCTTGATTTTAACCCATTCATATAAGTACTATTCTTTTTACTGTTTGATGTGAAAATGATGGTGAATTTAATGTTGTGTATAATTTATAATTGTATATAATTTCATTGGAATAAAAAATGGAGAGTGGACAACACAAAACGCCCCAAAAGAAAAAAACAAGTTAGTAAGACCGTTTCTAAAAAAGTAGACTGCCCACCACTGTTTTTTGGTTTATTTAGAACCGAAAACAAGCAAACTGATTTTTAAATGTAGGAGGAAAAAATTGGGATGGAGTTTGACAGTTGATGGCGTCCTTTCAAGATAAGAAACAATTTGTGGAGTCTAAGGTCAATATGAAAGTTGGGGTGGTTATTTTGGAGGAATTCTATTACCAGAAATAAAAATGGGGGACAGGACTCTTAACCGGATTGGGGTCTGCATGCGACATACTCAGGCAGGTAACATGTACTCATACCTGACTCCCTTTGGTATGCACAATCTTACAACTTGTATCCGCCTTTTGTTGAATTCCATGGAATGTGATCTCTTTCTATCACATCTAATTTTAACCATAAGCTGATGCTTGGAAAATAAAATCAGATCCTGATAAGAAAAAGATTCAATCCCATGCAATCTCCTCAGACGCGTCGTCCACACCACTATTCTAGCTATAGATCACGAGAGACACCATTCATTTCTCCCTATTTAACGACAAGTCAATGTTGTCAATCACATGTGGAACATCTCGGAATCGATGCGAGCCATCACCTCGTTGAAATATTTCCAGAACCGCCAAAGTTTGATACAGTTGAGGAAGATGTGCTCGGGCGTTTCTTTTGCAGTTCTGTCACAGCGTGGACAAATAGGCATGTTTGCGCTGCATAAACCGAGTTGTATGCCATTCTGTACTTGAATGTGTGTCTTATTTAAATTACTAGTCTGTCATAAAATTAGAAATATTCAACTTGTTCGTCTGTCGCTTTCCATGTTTCATGCTTTCCTTATCGTATAGACCGATCTTCATGAATTAAATCAAATTAATAATGATACAATCTCCATATGCCTTTTCTGAGGTGGTTCCTAATGTGTGAACGATTAGGACCAGCAGGGATACTCGCCGTTGGTCAGATATCTTTTTAACAATTTTTACTCATTTTTTTTTCTGTCCATTATGAAACTACTTCAGAGAATTAATTATTCACCATTTTTTAATGGAAGATAATCATCGATTTATTTCATTTGTGTACATAATATATTTTTAATGTTTTAGTATTGTTCAAGGCAAAGATCAATTGCTTGGAACTGATAGGGACAATGGACAATTTCAGAATACTTAACATTTATAGTTTGGACTATTTACCTGGTGTTGAAGTCTACTTTAGGTAGTATATATATATATATATATATATATATATATATATATATATTCTAGTAGAATACACATTCCAGGATGGGTATATGCAATAAACATAGCATTTTTTTTTTTTTTTCTTTGGGGTGTATAGTGCGGTTTCGGTTGCATGTACCCTTAAATGGTAAAGTTTACAAAAAATAATGTGCCCATGGTACTCATCCTGTTGCTTAGGATATATATTCCATAAGGTCAATAGTTTAGGATTTTACCAAACACATACTTATTATTGACTCCCATACATGCGTACCGATCCTTTTAAGAATGTTTTACTTAATAGAACTCAAAATTTGATGTAGAGCAATTCTTTACCCGATAAATTTTCTTGTATATAACTTATTTTAAAAGTGTTTAGGGGGCGTAGTTTGAGTTTCAATTGGCGCATCCTTTAAATGTTAAAGTGTACGAAAAAATAATGTGCCCATGTTACTCAACGTGTTGATGAGTATATATATTCGAAAATTCATCATGATTCGTTCATTAGTTGGCTTTGTTTTGCTTGAAATAATCTCCCTGTAAGGAAAAAACATAAGGATATTTGAGTGTTCGTCAGGTGACAGTTAATCCACAATTTTGTAATGAGTAATATTAAAATAAAATAAAAATGAAATAATAATCCAAGAATATGTGAAAGATTAAAATATGTGATATATTTATATATTACAGTAAATATTAAATTCTTATCCATAGACACATATATTTCATCTTTTTTACCGGGAATCATCAGTGTGGAGGTTGATTGTTCTGCTGGTCACACGATTCGACAATTCGAACCCCTCATATATATATATATATATATATATATATATATATATATATATATATATTAGACATACCTGTAACTGTTGGGTCACAACCACTATCACTATTTATTCTATTTTGATTTCATTTAAAACGTTCGTCAATTTAAGACATTTTTCTTGCATAACTAAATATAAGTACATTTTAAAATTTACATTTTATATTATCCTTATCATTATATAGAAGTAAAGAGACTTATTATTTTGCCATCTAATTTACATAAGTGTTTGTGGTGTGTATAGCCACATGTATGTAAATTAGATAACTACGTTGAAAAATGAGTCAATCTTTCTCTAAATGCTCACAGAGACATTAAGAAATATTAGAGTGGTCGAATCAACATGAAAGGAGGCGAGAGAAATACATGGATAGCCGAGAGAAAGAGGTGGATTACTTGTTCAGTTAATTATAAATTATGACTAATTAGAACAATTAAAACGAATTTTTGTTCAAACATAACTCAATCCCAGAACTAAGGTATATTTTAGCATGTATTTTGTGTTATCTAATATATAAAAGGCAAACGTCTGTGTGTATGTGTATATGCCTGGAAAAGGCTCCCAAGATACTTGACAGGACTTCATAAGTTGACATTTTCTGAATCCTCCAGCTTCGGTCACATAATATCCAAAAATTGGAAAAAACATTGATTTCTTTGTATAGAAATGACCCAAAACGTGTGACGGAGGAGGGGGGGGCTAAATTTGGTCGCCTTCTGTCGGATAGTACGATCTGCGCACGCATGTATAAAACACATGCCAGCTTTAGACTTCGTTTAAGTGACCTATTTTTCGGAAGATTTTATACTCGCTTCCGTGGGCCTGTGGTTATCAAAAAAGGTCCAAGACCGCAAGGTTTATGATGGTTCGATCCCAGTTGACTCTCAGAATTTTTTTCTTTTCTTTTTACCGGTGACCTAAATATACATCGAAGTGGGGGGGGGGGAAGAGACAGCTTTTGCCCCAGAGAAGATCGAGATTGTTACACTTTTGCCTACAGGGAGGGGGGGGGCATAGAGACAGTGAGGGTGCGAATGAGGGTATGAGCGGGTAATGGAGAGGGAGAGCAGGGGGAGGGGAGCACTGGGGAAGATAGATTGTTACACTTTTGCCGGTCCTGGGTAACGTACCCCTGCTTGTTAAAGTATAAAGGAAAAAAGCCTTACGGAAACAAACGTTAATTAGCTCACATTTAGTAGTGTATATATATATATATATATATATATGTATATATATATATATATATGTATATATATATATATATATGTATATATATTTTATATATACTAACTGCACCTACCCAACGTTGCCCAGGATTCACTAATGCCTTTTTAGTTTAAGTTTTTAAGGTATGAAGCTCAAAATGTAAGGGTGATAACTCATATTTTTACCTTCAAGTGAAAATAGTTGTCTCCTTTAGATGTTGAGCAAACAAACTAAAGCTTTTCTTGCGTAAAGAACATGCTGCAAGGATAAAAAAGAAGAAATTGCTTGTCAGAATCAAATATGGATTTGTAAGATGCATTGCTATTTAGATTTAACATGAAAAACCTTACTAATAAATTTATAGATTAGATATATATATATATATTTAAATAGGATTATTGTTGGTGTACTGTGTGTGCTGCGGTTTCTTAGATACTTGGGTTCGATGACTGGATTATTTTGATTGTTCATGAAGTTAAAAATAGGAGTCATCAAACTAACTAGTTTATCAGATTTAGGTTTGGTAGTCATCAGTACAGTGCAACAATCATATTTAGGTTTGGTAGTCATCAGTACAGTGCAACAATCATATTTAGGTTTGGTAGTCATCAATACAGTGCAACAATCATATTTAGGTTTGGTAGTCATCAGTACAGTGCAACAATCATATTTAGGTTTGGTAGTCATCAGTGCAGTGCAACAATCATATTTAGGTTTGGTAGTCATCAGTACAGTGCAACAATCATATTTAGGTTTGGTAGTCATCAGTACAGTGCAACAATCATATTTAGGTTTGGTAGTCATCAGTACAGTGCAACAATCATATTTAGGTTTGGTAGTCATCAGTACAGTGCAACAATCATATTTAGGTTTGGTAGTCATCAGTACAGTGCAACAATCATATTTAGGTTTGGTAGTCATCAGTACAGTGCAACAATCATATTTAGGTTTGGTAGTCATCAGTACAGTGCAACAATCATATTTAGGTTTGGTAGTCATCAGTACAGTGCAACAATCATATTTAGGTTTGGTAGTCATCAGTACAGTGCAACAATCATATTTAGGTTTGGTAGTCATCAGTACAGTGCAACAATCATATTTAAATTTAATATAGTTTCATGCAAAGGAGGCAGAACCTTTTGTAAAAATTCAGATACCTCCGATTTTTATGAAATTTTAACAATAGGTATTACTAGACATCAATTAATAAATGTTCTCTAAATGTCAGTTTCTTTGGCGTATTTTACAGGGTTTTTAGTGGAGGGTATAATAGAGGAACAAATATATCAGATTTGATTTGAATTTAATCCATAGTCATTAGAATGAAGCAAGATTCCCTGAATTTCAATTTCTTTTTAAAACCCTTTCGGCTTAAGTCATAAATTGTAGACATTTAATCAAATCAAAATCATGTAATGATTTTTTGATCAAAATTGGAATAAGGATTCTAGACATAAGGTTTAGTATCATTATATCTTGATTAAAACTGTTCTGTTCGGTGAATTAATTTTACCCATCCTGGGACGGGTATTCTATCTAAATGAATAAGTGTGAACGTCGGCCTATTTCTCACACTAACAGTAAAGCCAAAGCGGCATATACAAGTTAATTCAACTTTACACAATGGACACATCATCTTTTTTATATACTGCTTATGTATATATTTGCTATCAGTTGCAAGGTTAACTAATTTGCATATTTGTTTTGAAAAAGGGCATTTTATTGATTAACTATTTGGCATTGTTTTTTTAAGTCAATGATAGTTTTTATTTTAATACAACAAATAGTTCTGTTTCACAATATTGTTTTATTTCTTGGACAAATAGTTAGCATTTGTGTTCAAATGTTCCTTTCTTTAGGGGGTGCAACTTGATTTTCTACAAGTTGCAATCTATTTCTGAATTGTAAGTGAAAAAGAAAATTGATTTCTTTCTTTTCCTTTCTTTACGGTGACATTTAAAAGGTAGATGAATTTGCATTGAAATTACCAAAATGTTAATACTTATCTATATGGATAAATAAGAAAGGTAACATGAATGGAATGTTATTTTAAATTAATGTTTCATTTATTTCAAGTAGTGAACTTTGCGAAGCGAACCGACAAAGCCAGCGAGTTATATCTGTGCCGTTGGCAGTACTTATGGCAAATATACAGATGCTTAAATGTATGAAAATTACATTATGCATGTGAATGCGAGTTGAACAATCCTATTTTGCAAAGTCCCATGAGTGACGTATGATTTCTCTAAGTGTCTCGCTGGGATACCAACAAAATAATTTTTAACAATTCAACGCTCGGATATTAGAAAACCTTGGGGATGTAATTAAAGCTTGAAATTATTCTTATAAAAGGTCATAATTTCTACAAACAGCTGAACAGTAAATAAATACTTTTTTAGTGGCAAACTGTTTACTGTTAATCATGTGATCCAATAACTTTTACTTCATATTCTTATTCTATTACACAAAAGTAGATTAGAAAAAACACGTTCGTCTTAATTCTTCATATTAGCAAAAATAATAAAAAGGCATCCGCTTGACATACTTTTTCTTAGTATTAATAAAATGCAAAATGCAGGCTACTTGGCTGTATATGTATATTTTTCTTTACATATACAAATGGCTATTTTTAAAAGATATCCTGGCTATTTTCCTCATATATTTTCTGGCAACAATACGTTTGACTAGATGTTACATTCACTACAGACATTCTCTTGGCGACCTTCTATAACAATGATTCTTACATTTTTTGGAGGATCTTCTTTGAACGTGTATCTTCCGCATGATATGTGAGTTGCACGTTGGCCATTATGGCACAAAGTGACTTAAAGCTATCATTTACAGTGGTTTTGATGTGCCATTGTTTGAGGTCATCTTTGACTGAGTCATTCCAAGTTTTTCTTGCCCTGCCTTTTCCACGTTTACCCTCAATTAAAATGTGATCACTAAATCTGTGAATCACACATAATTTATTTTTTAATTTGTATTTTACTAATGGAGATTTTTGTCTCTGTTGACCAGAAGAGTCTATCAGCCATGTGTGTGCAGTGTGATGATCGATAGAGGTGAAACCTGGCCAGTGATGGTTGAGGATATGTGTTGCATGGAGAGAAATGATATGAGAGTTATATGATGGATGTGTAAGGTGAGTTTTAAAGACAGGGTTAGATCTGATGACTTCAGAGGAAGAATACTTCAATGGTATGACCATGTTGAGAAAATAGATGAATTTTTGGGGTTAGTAGATGTAGAACAGTTGAGGTAGCATGGTCAGTTGGAAGAGAAAACATAGGAGGAAATGATAATGATGGATTTGAGATAAAGAAGAATAAATAAAGACCCGTCCAGAGATAGGTTAGTTTGGAAGTCAATTTCTAAAAGCTGTGCAACACTTTTTTTTAATTTTTACTGATAGGTCACCACTTATGAAGGCCTGGGGGACACTCGAGGATAAGGATTAAAGAGATTGTCAGTTGGACGATGCTCGTCACCATCAGACGACTAAAAACAATGGGTGGAAAGGGCAGAAGATTACTAAGAGGAATTGATTATCCAAAAGGACGACAAGTATTTGTTTACATTAGACTTAAAGACGATCATGCTGCAGTTGGTTGGGAAGCAGATTCATATTTATTCTTGTTTCACAGATGTGATGTTCTAGGAAAGAAACTTTGTTCATGGAAGGTCCTTTTTTTGTTTTTTGGTAAGAAGAGAAAGTTCTTTGCTGTTGTGTAGCTAGGCAAGTTCTTGCTGTGAATGCTTTACGAGGGTGGGGGGCAGGAATTGGAGTTCAGTCGAACACCTACCATGAACATAATGATACAGTAGAGAGAGGCTAGCAACATCTCTTCTGTGTGAAAGAGACTGCAGAGATGAGAAAAGAGATTACTCGAGAGAGTGCTCCAAGCAGCACCTCCCCAGATATTACAGCAGTACTCCATCTTAGAACGTATCCAACTCTTATACAAGTAGAGGATTGTGTCAGGAGTGAGGTACTTTCTAGAGTGGTAGAATGATCCAAACATTTTTGCAGCAACCTTAGCAACAGATTTGATGTAAGTCTTCTATTTCAGGTCTGGAATTAAAGTCCGTCCTAAAAACTTATCAAAGAACCCCCTCAAGGAGAGATTCATTCATTTTGACTGGAGAGAAGTGAGGATCTGAGCATTTTTGGTGAAAACAGAGAAGCTTCGTTCTTGAGGAGTTAAAAGTAACAAGCCACTTTCTCACTCATTGCACCATGTGCTACAAGTCAGAAGACAGAAAGAAATATCTTGATCATCAATGCTCTTTGAAGTGCTGCCATAAATAGTTGTGTCGTCTACATAAATAAATAAATATCTGATCTCAGAATGTGATTTGGAAAGTCATTTATGAAGATCAAGAAAAAGATTGAGCCTAGAATAGATCCTTGAGGCATGCTGACATTGATGCTCTGTGCTTCGGATTTCTGTCCATCAATGACTACTTGAATAAACCTATCAGCGAGAAAGGATTTGATGGTTGAGAGGACATTTCCAGATATTCCATAGCTAGCAAGCTTGTGAAGTAGACCTTTATGCCAAATCCTATCAAAAAGGCCGTTGATCTGTCAAGAGCTATTGCTCTAGAAGCGAAGCCCCATCTTTTGATTAACTGATTCTGTGTAATATTACAGTCAGCACATCAGCTGTTGATTTTGCAGGACAAAATCCATATGGCTTGTCACTGAGTAGGCTATTTCTGCTGAGGTGATTGACAACTTCTTGATTTATCACAGATTCAAGCAACTTACTCATGACGCACAGGAGACTGATACTGGGATGCAAAGGATCGATCTCAAGTATTTTTAAATACCGGGCAGACCAACAAAATTCTCCAAGGTGATGAAAAGCATTGTTTCTTTAAGCAACAATTGAACAGCTTTAAGGATAGAAGCTATTTCGGGTTGCAATTTCTTGAGTACTATGACCATGACTGGGATGTTGTAGGTACCAGTTGTCTTGTTGGCATCAAGGTTCTTGATAAGTTCGGCAACGGACAATTATTCGGATGTCACTTAGAGTTGTTTTTTCACTCATGAGGGGGGTGGGGGGGAATTCTGGGGATACGTGGCCCTGATTGCAAAGGGTGGAATTTGCTGCAAAATTTGCGAAAATTTTGGCTTTATCAGCTGAGAAGATCACTTCTGGTCCATTAATGATGATTGGAGTAGAAGCCTTGCATCTGTTAAAGACCTTGTTTGTTTTTCTCCCAAACTCATGGGAGCCAAGCCTCTGCTCCGCCACTCTAGATCTAACGGATTGGGCATAGGACTCTTTAGTATTTTCTATAACTCTTTTCCAGTGGTTTTGGGCATGTATTTTGTTGAAAGCAAGTGAAATAGTGGTTTCGGTGGGCAATAGCGGTGGCACATTCAGGGGTATACCATGGCTGGCTGTTTGATCTCTGTTAGAATATTTTTGAGGGTATAAAGCTCTCAATACCAACGGTAAACCACTCAGATATATCGGATATGCGATGCAGGACACATTATTTTTGAAAATGGATTTTAAAGGGATTTCAGATATGAAGGATCTTAAGCTGTTCCAATCAATCCTTGAATATCGATAAACTCTGCAATAGAAAGGAACATCAGATATATTGCTAAACTTCGGTTTGATCTTAATTGAGACATGCGAGCATGTAAAACAGACATTAAACCAATTAAGATGATGATGATGATGATGATAAACAGCAGACTTAATTAAATAACACCAATCATTGGATTTACGCACCGATATGAGTGGTGTTAAATAACAGCATGTTCTTTTTAAATAATTACCTCAGGTTTGATCACATATAGATACAATATTTGGTGCTTCTGCATTTTTTTTGGAGAGGGGGGGACGCATCGCTTCTAATTGTGTCTTGGATAAGTCACAGCGCCACAGATGCAGATCTCGGCACCTGAAATATGTGCTTTCAAAAAATCTATTAAATTGCCTGTATCTAATGAAAAAATCTATTAAATTGCCCGTATCTAATGAAAAAATCTATTAAATTGCCCGTATCTCTAATGAAAAAATCTATTCAATTGCCCGTATCTCTAATGAAAAAATCTATTCAATTGCCCGTATCTCTAATGAAAAAATCTATTCAATTGCCCGTATCTCTAATGAAAAAATCTATTCAATTGCCCGTATCTCTAATGAAAAAATCTATTCAATTGCCCGTATCTCTAATGAAAAAATCTATTAAATTGCCCGTATCTCTAATGAAAAAATCTATTAAATTGCCCGTATCTCTAATGAAAAAATCTATTAAATTGCCCGTATCTCTAATGAAAAAATCTATTAAATTGCCCGTATCTCTAATGAAAAAATCTATTAAATTGCTGTATCTCTAATGAAAAAATCTATTAAATTGCCCGTATCTCTAATGAAAAAATCTATTAAATTGCCCGTATCTCTAATGAAAAAATCTATTAAATTGCCCGTATCTCTAATGAAAAAATCTATTAAATTGCCGTATCTCTAATGAAAAAATCTATTAAATTGCCCGTATCTCTAATGAAAAAATCTATTAAATTGCCGTATCTCTAATGAAAAAATCTATTAAATTGCCCGTATCTCTAATGAAAAAATCTATTAAATTGCCGTATCTCTAATGAAAAAATCTATTAAATTGCCCGTCTCTCTAATGAAAAAATCTATTAAATTGCCGTATCTCTAATGAAAAAATCTATTAAATTGCCCGTATCTCTAATGAAAAAATCTATTAAATTGCCGTATCTCTAATGAAAAAATCTATTAAATTGCCCGTATCTCTAATGAAAAAATCTATTAAATTGCCGTATCTCTAATGAAAAAATCTATTAAATTGCCCGTATCTCTAATGAAAAAATCTATTAAATTGCCCGTATCTCTAATGAAAAAATCTATTAAATTGCTGTATCTCTAATGAAAAAATCTATTAAATTGCCCGTATCTCTAATGAAAAAATCTATTAAAATGCTGTATCTCTAATGAAAAAATCTATTAAATTGCTTGTATCTCTAATTTATCTCTAATGAAAAAATCTATTAAATTGCCCGTATCTCTAATTTATCTCTAATGAAAAAAACAGCTCTTCTAGGTTCATGTTGTTCATGTCCATTTTTGGAGAAATCAGATGTGACAAGTTTTATTTGATCATGTATTATCTCTCTTTCATCCCCCTTTTAATTATCTCCCCCTTTCATGTCACTCTTTTAAATTATAGACGGAAATTTTTCATATGTACACAACGATGCAGAAGCACCCAACATTTGAATTATATGTATGAAAAACTGAATTATACAAGTATTTCTTGTTGAACATTAAAGAACAGCTTTTTGAATTCTAAAAGAGTTTCAGCTCTTCTTTTTGAATAGATTTGTCCATTGACCCACTGACTTTGTGCAGAAGAAGAGTTGTAACTTTTGGTCTTCATCGTATGTGTGTCCAAAATTGTTGCCTACGCAACCATGATTTGCCTCCCTATCAGTTAGTAACAAGAGCTTTAAAAAGTTTCCAGCATAAAAAGCAAAACTATGCCCACGTCAAGTGTCTCATATATGTGACTGTTATTTCCGTGTCAAATGTTATTCTTCCCTTTATTGTCTCAACATAAATTGCAATGCATCGACACTGCCATTGGACAAAGAACCTTTTTATGTTTCTATTAACTTTTATAAAGAAAATAAAATAATGGTATATATTTGTTAATTTATAACTATACTTCTACTGATATTATTTTTCTTTAACTGATAACTGATCAGTTGTGAAAACTTTGATTTGTAGAAGTTCCTTAATATTTCTTTTCGGTTGAACAGATGTTAATCTATATTAATAAAATTATAAGACAGCATCACGTGTGTGTGTGTTTCTCACCTCAATGTAACTTTGATGAATACACATTGAATTATTATTTTATCTTTTACGATTATTTATTAAAAAAAAAAATATATAATAGCGTAAATTTCAAATAAAAAAAAAACCTATTTCGAGTTTCATTGATAGTCTCACTCTGCTCTTCTTCACTTGTACATAAGACCGACACAACGTAGTCAGCGCCCCCTCTCAGTATTTGCCACATAATCAACCCTAAATCTTTGATCTTTATCGGCCTGCTTGCTGATTTGACACTCCTGGCTCTTAGCTTTTTATAAATTTAAGAAGAGTTAAAAACACGTTAAATGTATTTATGCAATTTAAAAAGTAAATCAAAAAGAAAACCCTAACCCTGGCCACTGACGGGTAAGTACAGCTAGTTCAAATATAAAATGGTTGAACTCATTTGTGAAATGAAATCAATAAGAAAGGATAATTTTTTGAATTAGAAATATTCATTTCAAACTAAATCCCATAAGTTTTTAATTTTTCATGTTTTACTTATGCTTTCTATTTTTCCTTTGCTCTGACCCTAATACAACATATTGCTTATAAGTGTTTACTTCGCCTTCCTCCCAACCTCAGCCATAAGAACGTCACTGCCACCATTATTTCTTAGAACCCATTTCTATCACTGTTTTAATTAAATTTAGAAAAAAGAAAATTACCTTGATTGCATTGAAAATTTGACTTTGAGAGGATCAATTTTTCACTTTTCAAGCCTTAGGATCAATGTGTATTCCCAAGTTAATTTTAATTGCTATCCAACGAGTGGATATGTCACATGTCACTTGAGTATTTGCCTCCAGGTCAAACATTCAATATGCCTGCTTACTAGTGCACAATAAAAATAATGAACCAACGGACGAGAAAAAGCTTAAATTTTAAAGATGTTATTTACAAAGTTTAGCTTAATCTTTGGTCTCAAATCTTTTACCCAAACCGAATTGCATTAATTCTGACTTCATAGTGATGATCTTTGCAGCCATCTTGTTATCCATTATTCAACATTTTGTTGCATTTGTTCATTGTATAAATATTAGTCAAAATGATTTCGATTTTTGTCATCTGAAGAATAAGTTCTCTTTCGGTTGCCTTCAAACATTTTTTTCATTAGTAAATCTATTATTCTACTAAAGCTGAGTTGTTGATCGATGTTTGTTTTGTCCAAGGCATTTTTCCTATTTTAATCACACAAAATACATGCTAAAATATTCCTTCATTTTAGAATTGAGTTATGTTTGGAAAAAAAATCTATTTTACTTGTTCTAATTTGCCGTAAATTGCAATTATCTCACCAAGTGAGCCATCACTTACTCTCTGTCTATCACTTTCACCCTTTCTCATTGCATATTGTTTTATGTATTGTATTTTATACTGTATCTATCACTCATGCTTCTATAAAGCAGAAAGAGACTAATTTTGGAGTTTTATTTCTTTATATATTTTTTTAAATAACTCCTTTTGATGCACCACGTTGATATTTTCTCCAAGAAAAGAAATTCTTAATACAATGACAAACTATTTTTGCATTAACAAGTCAAATCGCTATAAGAGAAATCCTGCCGGTTAAATCTAATTTTTGTGATGTCGCCATCCAACAATAAAAGTTTTGTTATTTTTTTTTTTAATTTCTTAAAAAAAAATAATTAAAAAATGAAATAAGTGCAGAAATCATGCTATTTGTTCGGGTGTGAATGGAGTTTTATTGGTGGAAGCTTTGTCACATTCGATTTGTAACCTTCAGCATATTTAGCCACAGTTATTTAGTGAACTCATCTGTTTTGTATTCTTTTATTAATTCCTGATTAACCATTTTTAGAGCTGCACCTTCTTTCTCTGACATATTCTTTTTCATTTAGATCTTTTTTTTTTTCAACGTTCATATTACATAAAACTATGCAAACTCTGTTGCATACTTTCTGCTTTTCATTATTCATTTATATACTCATACATATCATACATTTCATACATTTCATACAGGTCATACATATGCATATACATTTCATACAGGTCATACATATGCATATACATTTCATACATATCATACATTTCATACAGGTCATACATATGCATATACATTTCATACATATCATACATTTCATACAGGTCATACATATGCATATACATTTCATACATATCATACAGGGCATACATATGCATATACATTTCATACATATACATTTCATACAGGTCATACATATGCATATACATTTCATACATATCATACATTTCATACAGGTCATACATATGCATATACATTTCATACATATACAGGTCATACATATGCATATACATTTCATACAGGTCATACATATGCATATACATTTCATACATATCATACATTTCATACAGGTCATACATATGCATATACATTTCATACATATGCATATACATTTCATACATATCATACATTTCATACAGGTCATACATATGCATATACATTTCATACAGGTCATACATATGCATATACATTTCATACATATCATACATTTCATACAGGTCATACATATGCATATACATTTCATACATATCATACATTTCATACAGGTCATACATATGCATATACATTTCATACATATCATACATTTCATAGATTCATTTATACACTAGACGTATTTGTGAGCCATTGGGTCACAACCACTGCAACTATTTGTTTGACTTTCATTTCATTCGAAAATTCATAAACTGTGACGTAACTGTTAAAACATTCTTCTTCCACAATTAAAAATATAAGTCTTTTTTTATGTAAAGATAATATAGAAATTAAGTTATTTGTTGCTATCTAATTTACATACGTGTTTACGGTGTGTACGACTACACTATGTAAATTCAATGGGAAAATAAAGCAATTAAGAAACGTTGAAAAAACTGAGTCAGTTTTTCTCTACAGTAACATTTAAAGAATCTTAGAGTGGTTGAATCAACATAGACTGAGAGAAATACAGATATTTAAATGAGATATGGGCAGATTGTTCAGTTATGACTAATTAGAAAAATTCCATGTTTTTCCAAACATAACTTAATCCCATACTTAGGAAATATTTTGTAATCCTCGGAAAAGAGTAGTGTCTTCTCTTACCCGTCGGTATAATAACTAATCAAAAGAGAGCCTTCGGATTGCCCTTGATTATGGTCGACCACTTTATTTACCTTTACTAAAAGGAAAAAAGCCTTTAGGAAACAAATGTTGATTTATTATCCAGCTAAGGTATAAAAATGGATACTGAGAGAGAGAGGAAGCGGAGATGGATGGAAAAAGTGGTTATACCAAACCAATATTTGACTATGGCCTGAAGACGAAATATTAAAGTCTCACCATGAGTGAATTTGATTGCATTGTTTTGGTATATCTGTTTTTATCATTCTTCTCTACATATATCTCTGTTTTATAAAGTGTGTTCGTATGTACAGGATTCACCCCTAAACTAATTAATCGATCATTATGAATTTTAGAACACAGCTGCTAAGCGTAAGAGATCCAAATGTGTGCTATATTTCGTTTAATTTAATTTTATGCAAAGTTCATGAACATTCCGATACGACCGATTTTTGTGAAATTTTAACAATCGGTAATAGACATCGATTAATAAATATTCCTCAAATATAATTTTATGTGGAGTTTTTAGACGGCATAATATGGGCACAACCTCCAATTTGAAGATTAAAATATTTCAGATTGGCATTGAATTTGATCCATAGTTATTAGCCACTAATTAAGCAAGATTTCCTGAATTTCAATTTTTTTCTTAAGAACCCTTCAGCTTAAGTATTAAATTTAAGACATTTTCTTGAATTAGAATAAGGATTCTAAGGTTTAGTATCATTATATCTTGATTTTAACCTCATAAATCGTGCAACCTGTTCTGTTCGGTGAATTAATTTTACCCATTCTGGGACAGGTACACTTCTAGTGTATATATATATATATATATATATATATATATATATATGTATATGTATATATATATATATATATATATATATATATAAAGATTTTACTCAAGAAATAATTAACAAAGAACATAATTGTTAATGAGAATACTTTTTGGGTGGATGACTTGCCTGGAATTCTGAGTTCAAGTCCCATAAGTACTAATAACATTGGAAAAATCATCAATCTACATTTCCCTTGGCTATATTTAAAATAACAGCAGATATGTATCTACAACAATCGCTATTACCCAAAAGAAAAATTGCTTGATTTATATTTTACTTGAAACTTTGACATTAAATAACTCACAAAAGGTTGATATGCCTGAAAAAAAAAATTCAAAAGTTTGAAGATATAAATTGTTCAACAAAAAATATGAAAAAGAAAGGATTGTCACAACAGCATGAAACAGATTAAAAAGTGTTACATCTGACTCAATGAACATGTGAATTAAAATGTGTGTACATTCAAAATGTACAAACATTTTAATTCACATGTTAATTGCTTGAGTCAGCCGTAACACTTTTTAATCAAGGATGTGTGACACGGTGATCTCTCTCTCTCTCTCTCTCTCTCTCTCTCTCTCTCTTTCTCTTTCTCTTTCTCTTTCTCTCTCTCTCTCTTAACAAATCCACAAGCTAGAAATTACTATTATTTTATGTCGGCAGGATGACTGAACATACTCAACTAATTTTTCTATCTCAATACAAACTATGTCAAAACATTTTCTGTTCTAATTGAAACTACCTATGTGCTTTGACCAACGAACATTTTGTTCATACGTTAAACGCTTTTCAAATAAAACTCTTCATTAAACTTTTTCTTTAAATTGAACAAAGCAAAACATTTCCATGTTATTTTTTTTCTCCATTTTTCTAAGATAATTCTAGTTGTCTGTTTAGATAAAAAGATGAAGTATGGCCATAAAAAAAGGAAAATGTTTTCTTTTTCTTTTTAAGCATCTTCTTAACCGGCCAGAATCTCTTTGAACAGGGTGGCACTTTTACCCCCAGCCCAGGCCGTCCACCGCCGCCCAGGCCCCGGTGCCAGCATTTTGGCTCACGTGACTCAATCTTAGTCACTTATGAATAGAATAGTCTTCCGTATTAACAATTAGCATGTATCCCACCCCCAATACATTTTTTTGTGTTTATTAATTATTTACCTTACGAAATAGAATGAAGATTGATGGATTTTTGCCCACCGCCGCCCAGCCCCCGGTGCCAGCATTTTGGCTCACGTGACTCAATCGTAGTCACTTATGAACAGAATAGTCTTCCGTGTTCATAAGTGACTACGATTGAGTCACGTGAGCCAAAATGCTGGGGCTGGGCGGAGGTGGGCAAAAATCTATCAATCTTCATTCTATTTCGTAAGGTAAATAATTAATAAACAAAAAAAATGTATTGGGGATGGGATACATGCTAATTGTTAATACGGAAGACTATTCTGTTCATAAGTGACTACGATTGAGTCAGGTGAGCCAAAATGCTGGCGCCGGAGGCTGGGCGTAAAAGTGCTGCCGCTTTGAACATGTCTATTTGGTGTAGCTATTTTCCTGCTAATAAATAAAGACAATTCTAAACTGTATGATTAGCTGGGAAGCAAAAAGCCCTGATTCACACCGATATTGTACTGATGAACATCAAAAACATTTCAGTCAATTTGCATTTTTGATCAGAGCTGTTGGTTTCATGTCTGTCTAAAAAGTGCTACTCTTCTTTTAACCTTTCTTGCTAACAATTTAGCCATATAAGTCTTTTCTTTTTTTCTTTCCATTTTTATTGTCTCTTTCTTTTTTCTCCCAGTCCCTTTTCTTTATTCAATCTCATTCTTTTAATCTCTTTTTCTCCTATGGAATCTCACATTTTAAGTGTCTCATTCTAAAATCGAACTCATTTTTTTTCTGCATTTGTAAAAGCTTTCTTTTTAAGTGAGACATTTTCAGTCGTCAATCAACATTCCTTTCTGTTGCATTTGTGCCTCTATAAACGTCATATTGTTGAAAATCTTTGATATCCTCTTGTGTGGGTGTGTAGCATTTTTCACCCATTGGACATTGCCTTTTATGTATTACGCTTGCTGTTTTTTTTTTGTTTTTTTAATCTTTTTCTTAACTTTGGCCTCTTTCTTGATTTATTTGTTTGTGTGTGGATTTTGTACAAAATATGACCATGTTTTTTATTTGTTTTGTATTTCAATGTCTTCATCTGCTGTTGGCAACTATAGATTTCCGATTGATATCACAAATCGCCTACTGCTGTTCATTTAATGCATATTTTTATGACTATCGCCTTTTTATGAGGTTTTCTGAAGAAAATAATTTCTGAAAATGTTGATTTACATTTATCAACTGTCTGTTAAATTATAAAACAAATAGTTTAATAAAGGTGATGCTTATCAATAACAAAAGTGTGACATTGTTTATGCAATTATAAATGATGTTCGCATTCTAAAAAATGTTAAAATATCAAATTTATGTTTCTACTACCTATGCACCATTTTCTTAATCTCTACAATTATTATTGACCAATCATAAATTGACTTTAAGACGTTTACCATCTGTGGCAGAATTTAAGATGTTTCTTTTATAGGATTTGATGTGGACAAATTAACATTTTCATATTAAAATTGTTCTCAAGATCTTGCCATAAAATAAAAAAGTTATATAAAACTAACTTTCTTGAGTTTTATATGAAAATCCCCAGAGAAAAAGACGAGAAAAACATCAACTTTGATGTTAATTTAGGAGAATTATGACTATTAGGGAAATATGCAGTGTTTACTTTGCAAAATTAAGCTGTTGTTTGCAATTATTCAGCGCTTTTTAAAGGAAGGAAAGAAGGAAAACACTGCATAAATTCATGCTATTAACATTTCACACACAAATTACTCCATATATTCATGTGTCCTATAACACTTATTTACTTTGAGTATAAGAAAGAAAAGAATTTCTATTTGGATTTTTCAGTTAGAACGTTCTAGAAATCTTATTCACTCACACTTTTCAGAACAAAATTAATTTATTCCTGTCAGAAGATTGTACATAAGAGGTAAACACTAAATAACATTAATGACACCATGTATTTGTTGCAATAAGTGATGTGTTGTAGTGGTTACAGGCGCAATTGTGGGCTCAGTGTGCTGGGTTCAAGTTCTGTCGTAGCTACTGCAACACTTTCACTAATACGTGTTGGAAAGGTACGTATTCAGATATCCTACCTCTAACTATGGATTAGATAGTAAACTAGACTAGACTCAAGTCTTGGTTGTGTGCGGCGACAAATCTAAAAGAAGGAAAACTCCAAAATATCACCAGTTGCTCATTACGGTATTGGTTCAAGTTGTACTGAACTTCTCTTTGCCACTATACTCACTTCAGGAGAGGTGATTGGGGAACTATTGTTTCATTATAGATATCTGTGCAGGCATCTTTATAGCTAGTATCCACTATCTCTTTAGACTATAAGAAGACCTATATATATATATATATATATATATATATATATATATATATTATATATTTGACTGTGCGTCAACAATGACTGCATACTTTTTTCATTGCATTCCAACTTACCTATAACTTTTATATTCAAAATCACTTTGAAAAAAAACCTACTTGAACTATTCCTATTTTTTATTTGTGATAAGCCCTAACCCTAAACCCTAACTTGATTTTGAATATTTGCCATACTCCACTTTATTACGCACTAGCTGTATCAATCCGGTGTTGCCCAGGATCTATTATGTTCAAATTTCTTTTGTAAATATTTGTATGTTCTATAACCGTGCCTTTTTTGTTAGGTTCAGTATCTAAGCTAAGAAAGCAAAAAAAGATGCACTAACTCTTACTAAAAGAATAAGAGTGATTCCCCTTAGCTGAGTTTTCTTTTTAGATGTTGATTTAAGAATTTCTCTCTATTATCAAGTTGCCGAATTAGATTAAGTATTTTTTAAAATCAATTTTAATGAAGTACATAGTTTATTACCAATAACATGGTAGAACAATAACAAATGCACATTGGCTAGTCAGAATCAAAGTTTTATTTGTCAGCTTAAATACTATGTAGGTCCAACTTTAAAAATTCAACTGACATAATTTTATATATTAGATTAATTAATGAAGAGTTTTTAGAGTCGAGCTCCACTGGTTCGAGACCTTCAATTTCTCTAGCGTTCTTTTTCAAAAGAGTGCGGATCTAAATTTCTTTAACCTACTTATCAATTACATTGCTCCTTGGGTGCACACATATATAGCTGACTGCTCAAACTATGAACATACTATCAACATCCTAAAGAGTAAATATATGAATGCTAAAAATGCAATTAAAGTTAACTGTCCCCCTCACTTTTTTCTAACTTAACTGCTGATTGTATATCCAGGAGATATACTGTTACTAACAAAGTTTATTGAAAATGAAATTGACAGGATGTTAGCAGAGGGCATAATCAAGTGGAGTAGTAAATCTGAGGAAGGCCAAGTATATGTACTCTCTTGAGACTATCACAAAAAGAGGATAGTCATTGACTACTTACTTCATTCAATATGTTTTCTGCTATGCACAGCTACTAACTGTACTCTTCATGAACAACTTTTCCTTGATCAATTACAGGCCTGCCCCCTTAAGATGCTGGTCTCTGAAGCAGCAAGTACTGTATACTAAATCTGACCTTTTTGTGAAAAGGTAGAAATTCTTCAGACCAACTTGGAATATGCCCACAAAGTTCCTTGATGGAAGAGTTGATACTATGTCAGAAAACTTTGCATGAATACAACTCAACCCCATTTGAATGATTGAATGGTGGATCACACAATCCTAGATCCAACTGTTCAAATTAAGACAAAATTCTACTGAGGCCTCTGAATAATCTTTGTAATATAGTTGGTGTATGCTTAATCGTCAAACTATCTTTTAAGATTACACTAAATGATTTCAAACGAGAAGGGGGATGCAAGTAATAAAAAGCGATTATCAAATACTACCCCCCCTCCCTCCGACCACCACTTTTCTTATTTGAACTATCCTCATTTCCATTTAATAAGAGGTTCATTGTTTTGTTTTTTGTATCAAATGAATGTGTAATAAAGTCCATGCTTGACCAGTTAGGATTTTTGGCTTCCTTACTTAAACTATATTTGCCTTTTGTCTTTTATTTTAAACAAGCAGTGCTACCCGACATGACCCAATGTTATGCACCGTGGAGGCAGGGGGGGCTCAAGCCCCCCACTTTTTGACTTGGCCCCCTTACTTCACGGTCATCAATAATGAAGTTATATATGCATGTGTTTAACCGGGCCCCCCCCCCCACTTTTTAGGAGAGCCCCCCTCCTTTTATAACTGTCCCGCCGGTCCTGTTATGGATAACAAAATACAAGCGTTAAAAATGTGTGTAACATAGATGACTTACAACTTTTCTTTCTCTCTCTTATGCACAAACTTTTGCAACTGCTTCAATATAATAGAAAAAAAGAAAGAATAATCAACAGCCGACTATATGACCTAGTTTCAATGTTGTTTTTCGAACAACTACAAGTAAGAATGAAAGAAAATATTTTAATACCGCCATTCTCCTGCATTAATCTTGTTCTTGGTAACCCAAAATGAACAAATATTAGAGTATTTTTTTTTACCCTAACCAGCTCAGTCATACTGCATCCAAATATGTAAGTTCTGTAAGCGTATCTTTAGTACTTTTCGATATCTAGCACACACCCACACACGCGCGCAGAAAATACAACTTTTTTCATATAATAGATAAATGTCCGCGACAACATTTGTGAACAGCATATAAAAACGAAACTAAATTTGTTTAATAATGATAAATATTTTGTGATACTTTTAATTGTTAATTTAATAAAATAAAGATTTTTCTGAAAACCCAAATCTAAGTAATGTGGATTTATTTTTAAAAGATTGGCATTAATAAAAATATAAGTATCTTCACTTTATTTGTTTTTATAATTTTTATTTTTATTTATTATTATACTAAAGCTGAGTTAATCAACGTTTGTTTCTCTAAGGTCTTTTTCCTATATTTTTTAATCACACCAAATATATGCTAAAATATTTGTCAGTTTTGGGATTATGTTTGGGGAAAAAACTTCCATTTTAATTGTTCTAATTGGGCGTAATTTGCAAATAACTCATCAAGTGATCCATCTCTTATCTATCACTTTCACACTCTCACTGTTGTCCCTCCCCCTCTTATTCTATACATTGGCTACCACTATCACTTCCATCACTCTGTTGCTCTCTCTCTCTCGCTTCCTCTCTCTCTTTGTTTATTAACAGTCACAAGTAATAAAGAGAGAGAGAAGAAGATTGGAATAGTCAATTATAAACAAAACAGAATATCACAACAGGCAGTAATGCTATTTAACCCATAGTTGGAGACGAAAAGATATAATATATATATAAATATATATATAGCGAGCAGAAAGAGGTTAATTTTGGATTTTGTCTTTTTATATTTTCATATTTAACTGGCTTTGCAAACTCATTTTTTCCGGATTTAACCAATTTAACTCAAGCCCAGTGGGTGACCCAACAGGTCACATTTCTTAACGTATTTATTTAAAAATAAAATATTTAAACCCATTTAATAAAACTACAAATTACCCATCTCCATTTTCTTTCTTGTCAGACAGGCTCGGCTAAGTTTGTAATCATCAAAAATAAAAATACCATGAAACTGGTCACATGTGCACTAGTGCTGACATGACACTCATTATATAAAGAGCATTTAGCAGAGAGTGTTAAGTGCCTCAGACTTTGATCGTTTATCCAGGATGTCATCTCAATTGACTTTTACACTCTAAGATGTTGTCATTGAGTCTATGTATACCTTGCAACATATAACCTATATAGTCTATGTATACCTTGCTACATATAATCTATATAGTCTATGTATACCTTGCTACATATAACCTATATAGTCTATGTATACCTTGCTACATATAACCTATATAGTCTATGTATACCTTGCTACATATAACCTATATAGTCTATGTATACCTTGCTACATATAACCTATATAGTCTATGTATACCTTGCTAAATATAACCTATATAGTCTATGTATACCTTGCTACATATAACCTATATAGTCTATGTATACCTTGCTAAATATAACCTATATAGTCTATGTATACCTTGCTACATATAATCTATATAGTCTATACCTTGTTAAATATAACCTATATAGTCTATGTATACCTTGCTACATATAACCTATATAGTCTATGTATACCTTGCTACATATAACCTATATAGTCTATGTATACCTTGCTAAATATAACCTATATAGTCTATGTATACCTTGCTACATATAACCTATATAGTCTATGTATACCTTGCTACATATAATCTATATAGTCTATACCTTGTTACATATAACCTATATAGTCTATGTATACCTTGCTACATATAACCTATATAGTCTATGTATACCTTGCTACATATAACCTATATAGTCTATGTATACCTTGCTACATATAACCTATATAGTCTATGTATACCTTGCTACATATAATCTATATAGTCTATGTATACCTTGCTACATATAACCTATATAGTCTATGTATACCTTGCTAAATATAACCTATATAGTCTATGTATACCTTGCTACATATAACCTATATAGTCTATGTATACCTTGCTACATATAATCTATATAGTCTATACCTTGTTGCATATAACCTATATAGTCTATGTATACCTTGCTACATATAACCTATATAGTCTATGTATACCTTGCTACATATAACCTATATAGTCTATGTATACCTTGCTAAATATAACCTATATAGTCTATGTATACCTTGCTACATATAATCTATATAGTCTATACCTTGTTAAATATAACCTATATAGTCTATGTATACCTTGCTACATATAACCTATATAGTCTATGTATACCTTGCTACATATAACCTATATAGTCTATGTATACCTTGCTAAATATAACCTATATAGTCTATGTATACCTTGCTACATATAACCTATATAGTCTATGTATACCTTGCTTCATATAATCTATATAGTCTATACCTTGCTACATATAACCTATATAGTCTATGTATACCTTGCTTCATATAATCTATATAGTCTATACCTTGCTACATATAACCTATATAGTCTATGTATACCTTGCTTCATATAATCTATATAGTCTATACCTTGCTACATATAACCTATATAGTCTATGTATACCTTGCTACATATAATCTATATAGTCTATACCTTGCTACATATAACCTATATAGTGTATGTATACCTTGCTACAATATAGCCGTTTCTCTAATCAACATTGTGACACATACAATTGGTTATTGTCCCTTATTGGATAATTCAATCCTCTTCACAAAACGCAGTAATAATAAACAGAAAACTTTTGTAGCAGCTGTTCCAACATTCCCAAAGTTTTTTTTTATTCTTGTTAACATTTTAGATTTGAAAAGGACAGCAAAACTTCAGGCCAAAAATATATGTATCCATATTTTTTCCTGGTGTTGTGCACTGATTTTTTTTCTAAATTAGAGCTTGCTTATTTTTTCATTATTCCTTTTTGCAAGATGTCAGTATTGATCTCAACAAAGTTCGATTAGGAATTAATGAATTGCTCATGTTTAGACAAGTTTTACTTCTTCATAAGAGAAAACGATATAAAACAAGTCATGCTGTGTAAATTAAAACAATAATATTTGCTTCTCATAAAATATGTCAGTTTTCCTATTGAGTTTTTTTGGTGGCAAATCTAATATATAAAATTAAATCTGTCCGACTTTTGAAGTTCGCCTCATAACAATCAATATTTGTTACTTGTAAACTAATTTTTTGTTTTTTATCCACCATGTTCTTTAAAATAGAAAACTTTTTTTGCTGGAGTTTCGTTCAAAAACTACTTGATCCAGCTAGGAGTATTTTTCAAATGGATACCATGTTTGTCATTAGCAGCAAGTAAAAAGTTAAAATCGACCCCATCTTTGTAATCAGCAACAAATTCACCTATTAATAGTAAATCTACAAACTAATACATTCTTTTTTTATTGATAAATAACGTACAAATATTATTACATTTTTTTTTCAAATAGAAAAATAAATGGAAATAATTAGGAAATCCATTGACTTTTTCAAATTCCATTGTCCGATCATGTGATAACATTTAATTAATCAGTGTATGGAAAAAAAATTACTAGTAATGTCTGAAGACGGTGTGATGTGGAAACATCACACCGTCTTCAGACATTACTAACATGGACATAACTGCTTTTGTTACTTTTCTGCTTACATTTATTGATTAACATTTCTGTCAGAGTATTGATTTACTCCTCTCCAGGAGTTAGGCACAAGGCCAGTTTTTATCTTACTCCCACAAGTAAGATGTGACCCAAGGTCGGGTCGGGAAAGTGGGGTTTAAAAATTGCATTTCTGTCAGAGTAAGTTGAAACATGATAACTGTTTTTCTTTCTTTTTTTTTTTTTAAAGTTTCGATCGCCTTTATGTGACAAGTGACATCTTTTAAGTGTATTTCATCTGAGAGCAGAAAGTAACTATTTGACTCCTAGGGAGATAACTGTTATTCTGTTTTTAACAGTACTTTTACACACCAACATGTAAATACTGCTACATGAATCCATATGTCCTTCCTTCAGCTATGAATTAAATAGTATTTTAGACTAGACTCTCAAGCCTGTAACTAGTCTAAGAGAAGTAAAACTTTGAAATGACACCAGTCTTTTTCTGTTTTTCCAGTTGTCCTAGTGTTTCCAGTTGTCCTAGTGGTGTATAGAAGCTGGGCCGTCAATTAATCTGATCCTAAAGTAGTTAAACTTAAGAATCCCAAACTATTTTTATAATTGAGATCCTTTATTTCTTTTATTAGTTTAGTCACTTTTCTTTGTGCATCTTCCAATTTTAATATATTCCATAATAGAATAACCTAACACTTATTCCTGTATGTAAACGATAGAAATTAGCAGTTTTAATTGTGTGCCGAAGACTGCACTAGAATATTTTTTAAAAAAGGAAACCATTCTGTATAGTGCTATTACTACCAAATGACCATATTAAAGGAAGCACTGGAAAAAGTTGTTCAGATTTTAATAAAATAAAATTTTATCAATGTTTATACTATTAGAAAGAGGAAAGATTGAACAAAAATATTATATAATCATTTAATGACTTTTTTTTATTAGAATAGATTATAATAAATCTCTAAAATGTATTTGTTTACATTTTATTATGAATATTTTCCAATGAAAGAAAAAGGAAAATAGGAAATGACATTGTATATATATTTTAGTTTAAGATTATCTTGTCTACAAGCCCTATATTCAAAGAAAAGATTCAGATGAAAGGAATTTCAACAAATTGTACAAGTTTATCTCCATCTTGCCACATTTGTGTATCAGAAATAAACATGTACACACACATTACACATCAATGTTTAAATAGACTTGTCCCCTAAAAAAAGGATACAAAAAAAAATCAGGGATCAAAATTTAAGCTTCTTCCAGCTATATTAGGGGGGAAAATGGGCGGGTGGGGGGCAGTAAAAAAAAAAAAGAAGGTAATATGGTGTTATGAACCTAGTGAAAAAGGACACAGTAGTGTTCCTCATTCAATCGCGTGCAATGTTAGGTCTTCCTGCTAGCGATTTATATATTTATTATACATTGTTTCCATTTAATTTTTTTTCCAATTAAAAATGAAAACACTCAAAAGATTTTTAATTTAAAAAAAAAAAGGAACGGTAAATATTGCATAAAAAATGAGATCACTAGAGATAAAAAGTAATTGATGATTATCTGATGTCGCTGTGTGTCAAAGAATTTAGACTTTACCTATTTTTAAATTAATTGTTGTCAAATCGAATAAAATGCCAAAAATAAAATTCCGGTCTTCGGATTAGGATCAAAGTGTAATATTTGTTCTGTCCCCAGTCAAAATATGATGAGTGATCAACATGTATGCAGACTAAAGTAATATTTACTAAATATTTTTCAAGAGTAAACAATGAATAGTCAACATTCAAAATACAATCAGTGATCACAAAGAATTAGAAGCAATCCGTGGAATTTTCACGGGTCACAGCTAATTAATTTATAAATATACAAACCTTATTTTTTATTGAGAAAGAATACAAAATAAAATAGTTTTGTATGGCACACTGACTATATATTTGTACACTATTGAAGTCTAAATTTCAAAATGTCTGATCGTTTAAAATTCGCCCTTTAAGTTTACTCTGCTAAATATTTTTTCATATTTAGTGTTTCTATTACATCAGTTTTTTTTATATTCCTCCTTTTTTTATAACCACTAATATCATTTTTTCTCTTTTGCCATTCTTTATTCTCTTTTCATTTTTGCATTTTGTTGTCCGATCTCATCGTTTATATTTGATTTACATCATTCTCTCTTTCTCTCTCCCTCTCTTGCTCTCCCCTTCTCGCTTTCTCTCCCCCTCTCACTTTCTCTCACCCTCTCACTTTCTCTCTTTCTACCTCTCTCCTCCCAAATCTCTGACCTTTCTTCCAGCTTATTGATTAAATCATTATTCATGAAATTCTTGCTTCTCTTATTATTTGGCACTCTTTAATAATTCCATAGGCATCACAAATATTCTGCGTTTTTTCTATTCCCAACCGAGAGGCCACATCCCCCCTCTACCGTAACCCTCTTTTCTACAATACACCATAATTGCAGTTATTTAAATTACTAATGTTTTCCTGCCCAGTTCATACATATTCTTATAAATATGATTGCATTTCTTTTATGCAGTTGATAATTTTACAAGTTGCTGCACTTTTCAGTCCAAGATTTATTTGAGAGATTTATGTAAGTGATTGTTTCATTTTTCAAAAGTTCAAACATCTTTTACAAACGTCTGATTAAGCGTCTACTATTACTGTTATGGTGATCTATTCTATTGCGTTACTACATGTACTATTCCCGACACTATGATGAATAGTAATAATTGTGGTAATAGAGTTGTTATGACGAAGCCAGAAGCAGTTTGTGACAACACATTACTTTCTGAAAATATATACCTATATATAACTCTTTAACGTGTCTTATTTCTTTTCAGTCACAACAATTACCTTTTTATGATGATGTGGAATAATTAAATATGCAAAATATAATCCACTTATGAAGAATCCACGATTGATTGTGGAATGTGGCGGAAAATATTCTAACAATCGAAACTCAACAGATATCTAATGCTTAAAAAACACATCACAACAAATCCTTCTTCAAGTTGGTTTTTGTTTAAAAAAATTTTTTGTACTACCGCAGTTTGTTTGCAAGTAATCAGTGTCTAGCTGGATGGACACATCCATTTATTCAACTGTATATACTGTGGTTAAATAATTCAATTATTGAACATATACTAAAAGGTTGTTATGAAAATTTAAACCTGAGCAACACTGAAGAGCTAGAGTCACTACTGATATATATATATATATATATATATATATATATATATATATATATTTCTAGTATTTGAAAACATATTTGATTATTTAATAAAGCAACTATATCCAACTGAAAACTAAATTTATTTTCATGATAATTTATACACCTATTGTTAAAAAGCTTTATTACAATATTTTCGCCAATAGCTCACACAACACCCCCAGTTCCATTATTTTTCAGACAGACCTTACACACACACACACACATATGAAGAGATGGACAGAGAGAGAATGTGTGTGAGTTAGTCAGGCATTTCAAAATATTTAAATTTTTCATATCCTTCCGGTTATATCCTCCTAGTAATTGTCAGTTTTGTACAAGTCTGTATGATTTATGAAGGCCGGCCATCTTATTGACAGAATTTTTTTATTTTCTGGGGTGAGAATAATCATATTAATGTGCTTTGGTGTCATGTCCAATTCAATCTTGGAGACAGGCCTGACAATTGAGTGAAATTAAATCTCATTCAATAAGAATTTCTGTTTGCTTCTGTTTTTAGATCATTATTCAGATGTTTTCAGAAAATATAAACTTGACTGACGTTATTGATCACAATGGAATTGTAACTTATTCGAATTGCGCTACTAAGTTTTTCCTATCTTTGAATGATGACTCTCTTTTCAAACCTCTGAAATTGTTAGACTTTACGAACTGAATAGCTGAAATATTCATCAATCTAGTATTAAGTAGATAGCCTTCATTTTCATCTAAATTCACTAAATTGAATATTGACTTTAAAACATTTTTCCTATAAAGAAAATCGATTGTATGAATGAGTGCATTTTCAGCAGAAAAAATGACAACCCACATCACAAGTCATTACACTCCCCTCCCCGTGACATCCGTATACCTTTCTACTCCCTTCCATCTCCAATCTTCTCTTACCTCCCCTTTCTTTCCGTCTCCTCCTTCGAGTGTAAAAAAAAAACAAGATGAAAAAGTAACCTATTTTCTGTGCTATCAAACATAACTATATACGATTGAGTGATAGAATTGTTCTAGTCTATTTCAGAGATTATGGGTCCATATTTATTTGCCCCCCCCCCCCCATCAATGGAAAGTGTAGCAAATAACAGAGTTTGTGATGTTACAAAAATAACATAACATCCTCGAGCCTGTCTATTTTGGAAAGAGGGTATTTTAGACCTTACCTTCTGTTTTACTTGGTATACTAACATTTTTTCATTCTTTTCTTTTTTATCAATTTTAATATATAGTGGGACATGATCTCTTCTCTTCTACAGCCCCTTTCTCACAGAAGAGATGTAGCTAGCCTTTTTCTACTCTATTGTTATTTTCATGGAAGGTGCTCAACTGAACTCCAATCTCTGGTTCCTCCTTGTAAGACATTCACATCAAACGGAATTTTCATGAACAGAGTTTCTTTCCAAGAACGGCTCGTCTCTGAAATACATTACCATAGGACTGTTTCATTAGTCTGCAATATGGTCATCTCCAAATCCAATGTCAAAAAATACTTGTCATAAATCGTCTTCATAATCAATAAAATTTTGTTAATTCCTTTCATCATTTTCAATCCTCTCATAATATTTTTCATCATTTAAACGACAATCCATCCACCTCATTAACCCTTATCCTCGAATGGCTTTTAGCTTGAATAAGTAGTAAGTCATTAGTAAAAAAAGAAAAAGAAAGATGTCTCCGTTATTGTTGAGTAAAAGATTCCTAATTGACAAGTGGCAATCCATCTTTTCTTTTCATTGATAATGAAAATGACCGCAACTACTAATAGCTTCCCTCAATTTATTCTGAAATCTTTCCAGACTCTGGAGATCAATGATCTGAAGGAATTGCCCACACACTTTTATCTATTGAATTTAACTGAAGATTCCACAGATCTGTTAACATTTGGCACCATTAAATGGAATGTCTTTATGGATCATCCCCATCCACTACTAGTGTTGGGAAAACTTTGAATCTATGCAGGCATCGTTGGTTATAGTTAACTGGTTAAATGCTGTGAAAGTGGCTCATTCAATTAGAAGCTCATTTCCAATGCATTAAGATGGTAGCAAAAAGCAGACTCATCCTCCCAGTGCTGTGTGACTTTCAGTATAAAGGGAATAACGTTCAACTGAAGGTGCTACCTTTCAAATAAAATGATCAACTGACTTCTGCAAATGTCTCTTTCAACAATATAACCCAATAAAAACAGTGAAATAGTAGCTGCAACACAGAAAACATAATTTAAAGACCAAAATAAATATTTAGTTCATCAACTTTTTACTGTTTTTGTAATTATTATTTTCAATCCTCTCATGATATTCATCATCTTTCAACTGTCAATCCATTCATCTCATCAGTCCTTATTCCTAAGTGGCCTTGATAAGTGGTGGATCATTAATAAAATAAATAAATACAATTATGAATTTGAGGTTGTTTAAATTGGTTTCGGGAAAATTAAACTCGTTTTTTATGATGGTTGCATAATAACAGTGAAAAAGATTGCTCAGGTTCTCTGCTATCTGATGTTTTCCAGTGAAATTGACAATGTAGAATCTTTGACTTGGTCCAGTCTTCATGTATGACACTGATTACAATGAAGAAGAGATGCAATCCTTTTGACTTTCTTAGTTTATAACTGTTTTCTATCTGACTTTCATTAGAGTTGCTTATAATGACAGCACATTTATTTTGACTCCTGCTGATGTGCTAAGTGCAGCCGACTATTAAGTGGGTTGCGTGAGAAGATGTCAAGGCGGCATGGTTCAATGGGTGCAAAAAAGAGTGTTATGATATTAACAAAGTAAAAGCGGTTTTGCTCCTCGACGAATTCGGACACTTATTGTCACTGGCCGGTTCTATTTTACTTAATTCATGCTGAATTTTTTCGTTAATGTTTTTTTAGCATTCTGTTACGGCCTTTCAGCCAGAGTTAATAGATATTTCAGCTAGTTGTTTTTAGCATTTTCAATGACATATCTAGAATGGGGGCATGCCACCTGAATATCGTAGATTTTCTTCTTTTTTTTCTTACTTAGCTCAACTAGAGGTCCTCATCATTTATGGCAACAGTCAAAGAAGAAATGAAGATCAAAGCCTACCCACCTAAAAGTTATCAACCTCCTAAGCCACATCATTTAAATGCATAAAAAACAAAACCAGAGTCTGCGTGTTACCTACTGTAGAGCTGGGCAGTTTAACAATTTATGTTTTGGTATCGATTTCGTTTTCCACCTTTATATCTCGGTTTCGGTTTTTTATTTAGTATTTCTCCTTTCTAAAGAAGTCTTTTATTCTAGTGTGTGATGATTAGTTATTATTCCATGGTCAATTCAATAATGCCACTATTTCAATAAAGTCATTCTCTTAAGAAGTTAACTGTTGAAATCAAACTTCTATGATTAATTTTCGGTAGTTTACCCCTTAAATCTACTGATTTAAGGGGTAAACTATCACTAATATGCCATGATGAAGGATTTATGAAGAATAAAACTTTGAATCTTCATTCTGTTCTAATTCTTTAACATGCAGAAAATAATAAAAGAAAATTGGTGAGAGGTTCAGACTTTAAAGTAAATTAACCGTGCACTGTTTTGATAAAATAATCATTTTTTTAATGGTACAATTTAGTTTAAAATCACATTAAAAAGCGATAAAGTTTTTCAGAACTACTTGTATTTATTATTATTTATTTTTTATTTTTTGCATGTATTGGAGTAGTGTGGGGGTTTATGTAGGGCATATGGATATTTTGTTGCTTTTTTTTTCTTTTCTTTTCATTTGAAAATAAAATGTAAAAAAATTTCCTATTCTAATAAAAAAAAGTGATTAAATGTTTCAATCGTATTTTTGTTCAATCGTTTTCTTACTAATAGTAATGTTGATAAAATTTAATTTTTATTAAAATCTGAAATACTTTTTCCACCATGTTTCTCTGAACATGATGGTGTAGTAGTCATAGCATTATACTGAACAATTTAAATTTTATTTGGAGTCTTCGAACTACTATTATCATCTTGGATGTTATTCTCACAACATTTTGGCCGATATAACTTCTGACCTTCTTCAGGTGTATTTTGTAGAACAATTTTGATTTTGTAAAAAATATTTTCGGTGTGGTTACAAGTATACACGTAGAAAGTAAAAAAAATAGTTTTTTTTTTGTTGTTTTTCTTTTCAGTAAAACCACCCATCTCAAGCCTACAGTGTTCCATTTAAAGGGAGAACTAAATGAGCTTGGACTATTTTTGTACCCCCCCCCTCCTCCTTTAACTGGGTTTTGTCCCATATTTTAGTAAATAAACATCCCTTCTACTGTAAGGCATTCAATGGTGGGTGATGTTATTGTGAGTCAAGAATCAGTAGAAAATGTTGAGATGAAAAAACAACAAAAACAGTGTATGATTTCATAATGGTGGATTCGTGTATGTGCGTTCGTTCACTAATATGCCATTTAACATTCAGTCAGAAACAAAAAGGATATGAATTTTGATTTGTAGCATTTGCTCAGAGTAAATTTGCTTTGTGTAAAGAGTAAATTTGCTTTGTGTAATAATATTTGATAGTAAATTAAATTCTGCCTGGGTTCTTTGACAATGACTGATTGGCATCCATTAGTGTTAGGAGAGCATGGATTTGGGCCAGGCTACTAAGCCTGAACAAAATCAAGTGAAAAGTCAACCAGTTGTTCATCTGGCAAAGCCATCCCCTTCCTCTTTCCTCTTCTTCCTCCACAAATGTATGATGCAACTTGATGCTAGTTTTGTTGCAGGATTTGAAAACATTCTTTGATGATGTTAGGGACTGCCGTTTCTCCTTTTTTTTTTAAATTTTAATTTTTTAAATTTTTTTTATAAACTGGTTGTCACTCAAGCATTCTTTCAGAATTTGAACTCATTTACATATTCAGTATTTCACAGCACGCTTCTAATTAGGTCTGGGCAAAATTATGGTCTTAAACGCTGCTACTACTGCTGCATCATCATCAGCAGCAGCAGCATTGTCATCGGTTTACATGCTGGCATGTGTTGGACAGCTTTAAGAAATTGATTTTCAAACTAACCTATCTCTGGTCATGTCTTTATTTATCCCTCTTTTTTTTCATGGAAATCGTTCCAGACAAGGCATGAAACCACTTGATTTAAGAACTAAAAAAAAATACTACTCCAAGAACAAAATACCCCTGTAGTAATTCACAAGTGTACTAAGTTTCCATTCTTTCGGGATAATCTCTTCTTTTATTATCTGTTTTGTCAAGTTAGTGATTATCTCAATATCTGTTTCACCAGCAGCCTGCAACATTTCTGCAACAACGCTTAAGGGTCCTGCAGCCTGACCCTTCATCTTACTTACAGCTTCCTGTACCGTTTCTTTCTCAATTCTTATAGCTCAACTCAATACTGCTTCTGCAACTCTAGATTTTTAGTTTCATAGAAACTCAGTATTCAACAGTTTCTCATAATAGCATTTCCAAAGATCCCTCTTGTCCTGTTCATTTGTTGCCATTGCAACACAGGTGTGTATGATCTGTCACAATAATTTGATTATCCAAGTAATTCTGAATCTATCAGACCTTTATCTGAAGCAACTTTCCTTTCACCTGTCATCCCCAATCCATCTCACATTTTCCAATCATATCTCGTTAATATTGCTATTTGCTATCGCTATTTCCTGTGGCTTGAAAAAAAAGACAATTCTCTTTTTGTTTTTTTTGTTCTAATGAATTTTGTACTGCTGGGGTTTTCGGGTTCAATTCCAGTCCAGGCACATAGGATTCTTTTAATTATTTTTGTAAATATCATTTTCTCTCATCTATATTTTAATTATTAAATTCTCTTATTAATTCTGAGCGCTATGTATCACACAGTGTCACACATTTTCCAAAGTTTAAATCCCTAATTTTGCATAATTTTGTTTTTAAATAAAAAAGAAAACTGATACAAAATTATGGATTTAGCAAACAAATTCAAATCAGTTAAGAAATCAAATATGATTTAAAACTTTACCCAAACTAAAACGATCCTCTAAAAAATAATCATTATATAAGTAGGTGTTGAACTATGCCCTACCCCAGCTGCACATACCGTGGTTCTCGTTTTTAGTGTTGGCGGAAGACACAAAGGTATAGCTCACAATTTACATACATAATAAGAAACAACACAGATATAGACATTGTATACAAGCGACTTGTCGAACATCGGTGTGTGTCGTTGGGGTCCTGTTGTTAGTGTCTCTACTTCTGCGCTAAATTCCCAATTCTCAAGTTCAAGATCTCAGCTAAGAATAGCTCTGTCCTTCGACTCTTCTTGGTTAGGTTCTGTCACTGATCTCTTTAATAGCCAATGTCCCCCAAATACTCTCGACCGAAAGTCCTAGAAGTCCATTTTTTCTCAGCTTACTTCCACTGAAAATTCGATATTTTTCAATTCTCTATCTTGACCCCCCCACCCCCCACCCAGATAACTTTGTCTGTAGCACAATAAATCTGTCACTTTCATATTGTCATTCATTTCCTAGCTAATCTTTTCCGGTAGTCCTGTTTTTGGGGGGTGGGGGAAGTCTATAGTATCACGTGATTGTTTGAAATATAAGGAAAATGTGCTTTTTAATGAGAGCAACATTATTTCTGTCAGCAAAAGTTTCACTCTTTACCGAATACCTCCTTTAATGGAGATTAAATAGTGCAATAATTCTGCTGCATATAGAAAATAGTTTATAAAATAAATGGATTAAGAAAACAAAATGTCATGACGTAAATTATATAATAATTATATTTCATCTGAAAAATAATCTTCAACTTATCAATTACATGTTTTTTGAGTCAATACAAGCTAAAAAAAAGAGTAAACAGATGTCGTAAAAAGGTCAGGTAACTATTAGCCATCACACAGGGTAGGTAATTATTAGCCACCGTACAGGGCAGGTAATTATTAGCCACTGCACAGGGCAAGTAATTATTAGCCTTACTCACACTTACTTTAGTGGACAACATAGCAAATGAAAGCCCCCCCCCCCCCCAAAAAAAATAACTGGCTACTCTAAATTTAAAACAAAACTGTTCACCATTAGCCTCATTTTGTTTTAAGCGACTTCGAGAGAATGGAGCTAATGTGATCTGATTTTTAACTGAACGTTGCAAAATGTCTTCACATTTTTTTGTCTTTTTTCTCCATGTTCTATGTTTTAGCAGCTTCCTTGTAGTTTCTTTTGTCTTTTTACTAAAAATGAAGAAAACAACAACAAATATTTAATTTTTAATAGAATCTAAATGGTACACTTCTTTCCATAAATAAGAATGCATATAATAAGGTCACAAATTCAGGAACTGTGTTCCAATTCATGTCAAAATTCTAAACACGCCTGTCCACACTTGCTATTATTTCCTGCAATTTTAGAAATTGACCAATTTTCCTACACTTTTCAAGAGTGGGAATATAAAAATCCGAGACACTTGTAAATTGTCAGAATTAATGGCATCAATGACAAGATTCCATTTTTCTTTAACGTTTTAAATTCGGTTCCTGTTTATTTTCTTGTTTCTTTTTATTTCAATGTTAATTTTGATTTATTATTTTTAATTAGTGAAATATTAAAAATTAATGTTCATATTTAATGCATAGAACTAAGTAAAATTATAACTTTTATTACAAGCAGGAATACCTGTTGTTGCCCGGGAATGAATGTCTTTGGATCAAGACAACAATAAGGACCCCAGATCATTAACACAAGACACGGGACATGTTTTGGAAGTCACCGGTGGACCTCGCAATACACGTGGTCTCTATTTACAAAACACTTGTAAATAAATCTTTTATTTATTTGAATAAATGCAGTAGATTTCGGAATTTTTTTTCTTTTAACATGTTAATATTTATTTTAAGGCAGAGAGTCCATAAATAAAACAAATAAAATATTAACATGTTTTCTTTTAAAACATGTTTTTGTGTCACTATTTACTTGCCTCCCCACGAGGGCAGAAATGGGGGGGGGGGGTATGAAATATTTATCACCGTACTTAAGTAATCTTTCGTTTTGTAGGGAAAAATCAAGCTTCCCAAAAAGGGGCACTCTGGATCTTACCTCAGTTTAGAAGGATTTTTCCATACTACACATTGCTCCTAGCCTGAGGAGGCAAAACGGATGATTACGCAAGTTATTTTAATAAATAAACGAAATATATATGCTTTTTAAAAAATCGGCTGACTTGTAATCTTTCGTTTTGCCTCCCCACGAGGGCGGAGTTAGACTTCAAAAATCAGTTTCTAAACGGAAGCAATTTAAAGTTTATGAAGTTTTTGTCCTTTTTTTTTCTCTAAGCAACAAATGAAATAAGATTTAACAAATACAAAGTTTTATTTATTTGTTTATAATTGTTGCTTACAGAAAAAAAAGGAAAAAACTTCATAAACTGATTTTTGAAGTCTAACTCCGCCATCATGGGGAAGCAAAAGTGTAGTATCTATTTTTTTGATACTACACTTCATCATTCCTATCTGCGGTTAGTGATAGAGAAATCCTTCTAAACTGAGGTAACTTTAATTTTCATTCCGAGGTAATTTTAACCTACCTTGTGTCTTTGTAGGGAGGCGAGTAAATAGCGAAGTTTTGTTTTTTAATAAGAAATAAGTTATAAAAAGATTTGTAAATAAAATGATGTATTTGTTAAATCTTATTTCATACCCCCCCATTTCTGCCCTCGTGGGAAGGCAAGTAAATAGTGACACAAAAACATGTTTTAAAAGAAAACATGTTAATATTTTATTTGGTTTATTTATGGACTCTCTGCCTTAAAATAAATATTAACATGTTAAAAGAAAAAAAAATTCCGAAATCTACTGCATTTATTCAAATAAATAAAAGATTTATTTACAAGTGTTTTGTAAATAGAGACCACGTGTATTGCGAGGTCAACCGGTGACTTCCAAAACATGTCCCGTGTCTTGTGTTAATGATCTGGGGTCCTTATTGTTGTCTTGGTCCAAAAGTTTGCCTGTTTTCTGAATGTTTGATTCATTTGTTTGAAAAATGTAACATTTATCTTTATCATTTTTGAATAAAAACAGCTGATATTCCACCAGAATAATCAATAATGAATATATATATTCTACTAAGGCTTAGTTAATCAACGTTGGTTTCCCTAAGACTTTTTTCCTATATATTTTAATCACACAAAATAAATGTTTACTCAATCCCAAGGAATATTTTATGCTTAAAAGAAAATGTTGTAATTATTCTAATTAGTCGTAATTTGCAATTTAATCACCAAGTCACCAATCTCTTACTAATTGTCAGTCTATTACTCTCACCCTCCCTCACTTTTTAGCCTCCCCCTCCCCCTATTTTATACAGTTCTATTTCTCTTTCTTTCTCTTTTGATGGAAGAGTTGCTCTAGTATAAAAGAGGCTGGTATTCCACCAAAATAATAAAAAATAACGAATATATAAACAAATAATGTTTCTTCTATTTCTGTATATTTGCACACAAAAAGTTTCCAATACAACTGTCGATTATTGTCGATTACCATGTTTTGAAAAACCGATTTTAAAAAAATTTCTTGCACTGATGAGGGGTCATTTTCTATTATACCTATATTATAAAATGGACACTTATTTTATAGCCTCAACAGCTGAAATCCCTAATTTCTATGTCACTTGACCTTCTACAATTGATTGCACTTACACCAGCAATAAATTGTTTATTTTCGAGGAGTGATACTCATGCTTTTAACATGGCAATCGTTTTTATGAAGATATATTTAGTTCAAATACAAAATATTTTAAAAATGTATTCTCTTCAATAAATAAAATATTTATTTTACAATTTACTATAATCAATGAAAGTAAAATGGATTTTTTAAAACAGTTTTTTTGTTAAAGTTAAATTAAATTATTGTTTGATAATTAAATTAATTGAATAAAATTGTTGTTACATCTTTTTTGAGCGATAACGATCTTGTTTGCAGATGGAATCAACACTAAAAAAAGCGAATTGTAAAATAATATGGTAAAAAAAGAAAAACTATATCAACTTTTGAGGTGGTTTGGTAGTTTTGTTTTACGGCATATCAACCCTTTTTGGGTTATTTAATGCCGAATCTGGTCTTGTTTTCTTCTCTTTTTTGTTTCTTTCCCCTTTTAATATCTGTTTCTATTTAACCCATAGTTGGGACCCTAACAGGTACTACCACTCCGGGTCAGGGTGGACCTGGGAGCAATGGTAATTAAGAGGAGGCTCCACATTCCCCAAAGTCCGTAAGCCGAATCTCACCATCGGATGTAGTTTAAGGTCATATCCAGGACCGGGAGTAGGGTAGGAAAAATAAAAATAAAAAAGGGGAGGGAGAAAGGGAGAGGGGCTGTTGTTTTTGTTTTTGGTTTTGTAGAACATAATTAAGTTTTACAAACAAAAAAAAAAAAAAAAAAAAAAAAAAAAAACGTCAATGTAGGTGAATTTCGTCTCAGGGAGCCACAGGGCAGCCTGATCTGGTATCACCAGTCAACTTTTGAAATCTTATTAAGTTTAAATTAGACTTGTATAAAAATGTGTTTAAGAAAATTTAAGTAGAAAAGTAAAGAAAACAAATCCAAAGTTTTTGACATTTTGAAATTAGATTTATTTGTTTGAAAGGATATATTTAAAAATTAACTATTTTGGAACTAAAGGTAGAAGTTAAAAATAAATCAGGTTAGTGTTGTGAGGAAATGAAAAATATTTAAGTTTTTATTACATGTAAATTTAATTAAGACAATAATCCTCTTAGTGATAGGATGTTTTGATTTTAGTGTTGTAAAAGAAAACTGGGTGGAAGTTAACAAAATAAAGACAATATTTTTTTAAAAGTTGACAGAAACTAAAAAAAACGGCATTTGTTGTAAAAATTAAAAGAAAACTAATTCTAAGGAGATACATCTAAAATGAAATATAAATACTACAACCTTGAGACAGTTTAATATTCACATATAAAGGTATTTTACTTATATACTACTAAAAGTCTGTGGACGTTTATTATTTTGCTTGCTTGTCAACGTGCACATGTCATCTGAAGGGGTAAGAGAATTGGAATGATGTATACATAAGAGAGGGGAAGAGAGAGTGAGAGTCTATTATGACATCACAAGAGAGTTTTATAGATATTTGTGTATGTTTGTTTGAAAGCCGCATCTGTAATTGCTCGCTGCTGCCGAACTATATAGTACTAAAAGTCTGTATGTTTGTTTGAAAGCAGCAGTAGCAGCTGTAACTTGAAATTTTAAAGTATTATGAAAACGTTTTAGAATTTCCAAAAATATATAACAAATACTAACCCAACGGGTCACAGGTCGTCTAGTAAATAAGATGAAATAGACATATTCCATTGTATACCTTGCCGAGGATTAACGCAAAGGAAAGACATTCCATACTGGTCGATTTTTATGAAATATATATTTTTTTTAAATAGGATTTTTATGAAAGTTAAATTTAATTAATCATGTTTGGTCATCAAATTATCTCTATAATAAGTAAAATCGATTTTTCCCATCTACATTCAGACATAATAGTATAATAACCAAACCTTCATATGCTAACCTGTTCCACAATACAATAAGCCTAGGCTCTCATGCGTGCTTCCAGAAATTATGCATTCATTTCCTTTATCAATATTTCTTATATTTTTTCCAACTTACCTGACTCTCCCCCCCCCCAAAAAAAACTCTCAAAAAGAAGGTGGCTGCGGTTTCACTCACATCTTATTTTCTACTCCCACCCCTACCCAAAACACTGGGTCCTTTCTTAATAGAAAGTAATTTCAGTTAAATCGTCTAAATATTTCAGATTAAGGGTATATCATTCGGCCATTTAAAAAGCTTTATGCTGATACCTTCTGTAAACATTCTTGGTTTCCAGATTACGTTTTAATGAATAGATTGCCACCGGCATTCAAAAATGATCACATTTACTTGAAAGCAAACACCTAACTACATTTTTGACGTTCGCAAATAATTTTTCACTAGTGTTTTTAATTGTCTTCAGGTCTATTTATAACTACTATTAACCAGCTATAAACACTTTGTCTCCTGAAAAATGCAATTTCACAGTTACGCACAAGGTCAGTTTTTCATGTGTAGAAAATCCGGCTCTCTAAACAAAATAAACATTGCCTCAGTCTAGAAGAATTTCTTCGTAGGCAGAATAAAAACAATTTCTTCGGTGAAATTCTGCATTGGATACATTATTAAAACAATATTTTCTATATTATATAAATTATTGAAAATGTATTTTCGAACAAACACAAAAACATTGATTATAAACAAAAAAAAAATGGTAATTGTAAAAAAATAAACTTTAAAAAATTTATTTTCAATATTATTTGTAGAAAAATCCTGCTCTTCAAACAAAATAAAAATTGCCTCATTCTAGAAAGGTTTTTTTTGTGTTAAATAAACACATTTTTCGAGATTATTCTGTTTAGGATACGTTAGTTTTTTTGGGTTTTTTTTTCAAATTTTCTTTTTGGATTGGAAATTGTTTTTTTTGTTTTTTACAATAAAATAATGCACCGCAAATGATTTAGGTTTTTCCATACAAAATATTGGGGAGGGGGGCATGCTTTAAAAATAAAACGTGTAAATAAATACAAATGGAGGGGGAACTTTTACTTAAGCGGTGAAAAAGCTTACATTTTCTTTAGTTTTTTTGGGGGGAGAGGGGGGGGGGCAGTCATAGATATACTGCAGGTATATCTAACTTAATACTAAACTAAAACTAACCTGTAGCCGGAAGTGAAGATTGTTTGTTTTTTTATGAAACCGGGTACAATTCAGAAATTTGTTTAAAAATATTTTCGAAAGACAAAATTAAAAAAAAAAATTTTTTTTAAACTTGGTTACACATTTCCATTTACTGCTAATTGGTTAGGAAGTGGGTGCTCATTTTACGTTAAATTTATATAGGAAAGTGATTCCCAATCTAAAATATTTCCTTTTTTATATTCCTTCTGTGTGGATATTCTTTTCGGGCTGTTTACATGTAATCACTTGATAAAAGTAGAATCTGATTTTTATTTAGGGTAAATTACGATAGATGTGATAGCAAAAAAATACTTATACTTTTTCTTTCTTTGTTTGAGACTACTTCTACATGTTAGAGGTCCTCAGAGCTTTAATGACCTAAAAGCTATCAATGGTCAAGTCATGAATACATTCAGGGATGCATGTAGTGCACATTGACTACTTGAGGAAGGTAACCACTGGGATGCTACTCTACAGGAAGCATCTATATCTGAAGATGCATGTAATTTGAGACATTTGTTTGCCATCATGTTGAATACATCATCTAAAACGACTTTGGCATGCATAATCAGAAAGATCACATGATTTTACATAAGAGTACCAAGTTTCATAAGAATAGCTTAAAAAATAAATAAATGGTGGAGAAATTACTGAATTTCTTGAAATGATGAGGTCCATATTTTGGCCCATTTTTTACAGGGTAATTAAAGAAAAATGTCCACTGAAAAATACAAATTTCGGCACTTTAAATTCTTATAACTTTTGAACCACTGATGCTATTTGCAGCTCTTTTCATCCAAGTTGATGAAATAACAATTAGTTAAAAAGAAAAACTCAACTGGTAATGCTAATAGATTTCATCATCATTTTCTTGTGTTTCTCAGATATCTTTCTTATCAGAAATTCTTCTGCATTCCAGGTTTGAAAAGAATGTTTCCTGTATCGCATCTCATTTAACTGATTGGTTAACCATTGGTATTGAGAACGTCATAGCCTCTAAGAAATTCCAACAGAAACCAAACTATCAGCCGTAGTACACCCCGGAATGTGCCGCTGCCATTGCTAACAGAAACCACTATTTCAATTACTTTCAGCGAAATAGATGTTCTGAAACCAAAGTTGCCTTTAAGACTGCTAGCAACCACTGCAAAAGGGTTATAGAAAATGCGAGAGAATTGTCATATGCCCAATTTGTTAAATCTAGAGTGGCTGAACAGAGGCTTGGTTCCCATAAGTTTTGGCAAATAACAAACAAGGTCCTAAACAGATGCGTGACCTCTATTCACACCATCATCGATGGACCAGAGGTGATTTCCTCAGCATCCGATAAAGCCAAACTTTTTGTAAAGAACTTTGAATCAAATTCCACTCTTTGCGATCGGGTCATCTACCAACTGAATGACTGAAAACATTCTGAGCGACATCCACATATCTGTCCTGGATGTTGTCAAACTTATCAAGAACCTTAATGCCAGCAAAGCAACTCGTCCTGACAACATTCCAATCATAGTACTTAAAAAAAAACTGCAACCGGAACTAGCTCTTATTCTTACAAAGATGTTCAATCATTGCTTAAAGGAGAAATGCTTCCCTTCACCTTGGAAAACTTCGCCAGTCTGCCCAGTATTTAAAGAAATACTGGAAAGCTGTCCTCTGTGTCTCAGTACAGACCAATCAGTTTCCTCTGTGCCATGAGTAAGTTGCTTTGAATCTGATAAATCAAGAAGCTGTCAATTACCTCAGCAGAAACAGCCTACTCAGTGACAAGCAATATGGATTTCGTTCTGCAAGATCAACAGCTTATATGCTGACTGTAATATCACATAGGATCAGTGAATTTATAGACGGGGGGGGGGGGCTTTGCTTCTAGAACAATAGCTTTTGACATATCAAAGGCCTTTGATTCAGGTTCCGCATAAAGGTGTACTTCACAAGCTTGCTAGCTATGGAATATCTGAAAATGTCCTCAACCATCAAATCCTTTCTCTCTGATAGGTTTATAAAAGTAGTCATTGATGGGCAGAAGTCTGAACGCCGGCGTGTCTCAAGGATCCATTTTGGGCCCAACCTTCTTCCTGATCTTCATCAATGATCTCCCAAATCACATTCTAAGATCATTCTTTGGCATTTATGCAAATGACAGAACCATCTATGGCAACACTTTGAAGAACATTAATGATCAAGATCATTCTGATTTTCTCTTCCGATCTTGAGCATGTGGTGCAATGGGGAAAACGGTGGCTGGTTACTTTTCTCCTTTCATCACCAACGCTCTGATCCTCACTTTGCTCCTATTGAAATGAAAGCTCCCTGCTTTTGTAAGCTTGTGGGACTGACCTTCACTTCAGACTTGAAATGAAAGACTTACATAAAATCCATTGCTAAAGTTGCTGGAAAAATGGTTGGATCATTCTACCGCTCCAGAAAGTATCTGACGCCTGACGCAATCCTCTACCTGTATAAAAGTCAAATATGTGCTAAGATGGAATAGTTGCCACATCTGGGAAGGTGCCACTCAGAGCATCCTTTCCTGCCTTGACAAAGTACAAAACTGACTTTGAAATCTAGTGGGGGATGTCCTCTTCTCTTCTCTACAACCACTTTCTCACACAATAGATGTTGCTAGTCTTTCTCTACTCTACCGTTATTTTCATGATAAGTGCTTGACTGAGCTCCAATCTCTGGTTACCCCTGTAAAACATTTACAACAAAAACTCGTCTAGCTACAACCACTTTAAATAATTTCCCTTTCTCCCTCAGTGTACTGAGCTTCCATGAGCAAAGTTTCTTTCCTAGAACTGTCCTACCCCAGAATGCACTACCGTGGGGCTGCTTCTCATCCGACTACAACATGGTAATTTTCAAGTCCAATGTAAACAAATTCTTGTTGAGCCGTCCTCTTAAATAATCTTATTCTGCCCAATTTCAACCATCGTTACCAATTATCATAATGTTGCCTCACCGTCTATCTGACAAAGGGAGATCACTCTAAAAACTTATCACAAAGGAATAGAACTCTTATATCTCAATATGAGAGAGATAACTTAACACACCTGACAACCCCATTAACCCTTATCCTCGAGTGGCCTTTGAACCTTGATAAGTGGTGACTCTTTAGTTAGAAAAAAAAAAATCCTACTCATATGGGTTTGCACTGAATTTCTCTCTTCATGATCAAAGGCCTGAGATCTTGATTTAGAACCACCTTTATTTCGGCCATTCTCTTGAGCTTTTCTTGAATCCTGTTTCCCGATGATGTTGTCATTTGCGTGCAGTACATTTTCATACCAGCCATGGTTTCCCCATTTTCTTCCAAAATTAATAAACATTCTATTTGCATGGACTTACCTGTATCCGATTTCAGATAAAAAATTCTATTAAAAAAATATCAGCATATTTGACTTATGACACCTAATCAAAATGTTGTCTTCAAACAATGTGGCAAGCGATCTCCACTTTCACTCATGTACTTTTTATTCCTATTTTCTTGTTACGAAAACTGATTTAAATTAACAAGCATCCACTCTATACTAAAGACCATGGTGTATTTATGTGTGTATGTGTGTGTGTATTTATGTATGTATGTATGTATATATATATATATATATATATATATATATATATAATGCGTGTGTGTGTGTGTGTATAATATCCATCCTGTCACGCAAATGTTAGTGAATAAAAAAAACTCGCCGGACGAAACTGTTTCACATGTTTCGGGGAAGAGAAAAAGTACATAAATAGTCAGACAATCTTCCTCCGCTGTCTGAAATTAATTTGGAAAAAAATCCTTCACTCTATTTCAATAAAGAGATGTTTTCTTTATTTTTTCCCCCTTTCTTCTTTCTATATCATTTGATAAGTTTTTCCTTTATTTCTTAATTTTTGAAAACTTTCCAGTTTAAAACGTTTTCTTATTTCGTTTTTAAACTTCACCGATTGAGATGTTATTTTTATATAAATATTAGTGCGAACACTGGCAAAGCATAATTTTCCCCATCATTTTTACGTAGAGGTTTCTTTAATAATAAAAACAGACTCCTGGGCAACGTCATGTAGGGTCGGCTAGTTATTAATATTTTTATTTTAAAAGCAAATAGGAATAATTCTCTCTTTTTAATGTATCATTTTTCAAATAATTTTGTAATCATTGTTATATATGTTCCATCAAAATAGTGTTAATAAAAATAATTTTGAGTCTTTATTATATGTTCCATCAAAAGAGTATTAATAAAAATAATTTTGAGTCTTTATTATATGTTCCATCAAAAGACTATTAATAAAAATAATTTTGAGTCTTTATTATATGTTCCATCAAAAGACTATTAATAAAAATAATTTTGAGTCTTTATTATATGTTCCATCAAAAGACTATTAATAAAAATAATTTTGAGTCTTTGTTATATATTCCATAAAAAGAGTATTAATAAAAAATAATTTTGAGTCTTTATTATATGTTCCATTAAAAGACTATTAATAAAAATAATTTTGAGTCTTTATTATATGTCTACGCAGTTTTCGTGTCAGCCATGAGCAATTAGTTTAATTATAGCTTTTATTCTCGTTACTATCTTGTTTTGCGAATATTTGTCAAATTTCCTCCATTGACTCAGTTTATTTCAGCTTTGATTTCATTGTTTTCTCTAAGTCTTTTGTCCCTTTCTCCTTTTAGTGAGAAAATTCTCAAACCTTAATACATGTTGGCCTTCTGTGCCAGTCAGTATTCACGTGACTTATGCAAGCATCTTTCTATCAATTCTGAACCGAAAATATTGACTAATTTCATTCAGCTCCTCACTTTCTCTGATTCAATCTTTTCTTCCCAACTGAAGAGTTTGACAAAGTTGAAGTGAAAAGAGAAGTGATGGCAATGAAAGAATAAAAGTTTGTCTTCTTTTTTTTTTTGTCTTAGAGCGGTGGTTCTTGATTTAGAAGAAAGACAAAGTATATTTTTTAATTTTTAATAAAGTATCCAAAAAAAGCATTGCTTGTTTAAAAAGAAAATTGCTAAAAGAAAAACAAAAGGATTCTATCAAAGGAAACATTTTTAAAACAATATTTCTCAAAATGGACGCCTTCTATTTTGTTTGCAATAATAAACAAATTATAGTATAATAATCTGCACAAATGTGCAGCTGTGTAAAAATAAGCGCATATTATGTAGTAAAGCAAGTGCACATGAAGTTGTACTGCTGGATCATTGGAATATGCAGATACTTATATAAGCATAAAATCTACACGCATAGAAATTCACATGCATACATTACCATATGCACACACATAGACTTTAATTTACATACAAACATACACGCACACCATTATAAACTAACATACACATGCGCACATTGCCTGTTATCTATTTTTAAGCACATTTTTATTTTTCTGATACAAAAATATTCTTTAATCAATTGATAATCCAGATTAATCTTTGTTTTGATACTTGAAAATGATTTATTAATAGAGGAGTTTATCAGACTTGTGTATATAGTGTGCTGATGTATGGAAGTGAAACCTGGCCAGTGAGGTTTGAGGCCATGTGTTGTATGGAGAGAAATGATATGAGAATAATACAATGGATGTGTAATGTGAGTCTTAAAGAGAAGCTTAGTTCTGATGACCTCGGAAGAAGATTAAATCCGGACAGTATAGGGAGATACGTGCAACAATTCATTGGTTTGGTTACATTAAAAGAATGGATGAGAGTTCTTGGGTGAGTAGATGTAGAACGGTAATGGTAGCAGTATCAGTTGGAAGGAGAAGGCCAAGGGAAACAGGAAATGATAAGGATTAATTTGAGAGAAAGAGGGATAAATAAAGACCTGCCAGAGATAGGTTAGTTTGAAAGTCAATTTCTAAAAGCTGTCCAACACATGCCAGCATGTAAAATTGATGTTAAACTGAATATAATTTTCAGCCATCCTATAAAATCTCTATAAACATGTCATATGGACACAGGCAATACTTTTTTGTTTGGCAAATGACACATTTTGTCAGTAAAACTCATTGATATATGTTCATAGAATTAAATTGTCATTTCCATTCCAGGCAGTGAAGCAATTTGTTGGAGGCAAATATCAAAGTTGCTACCTCTGCTTGTTGTCAGGATGTTTTTATACGAACTATTCAGACAAAGGTGGAGGCATTTTAGATGATAGATTTGCAATCTCTTTAGAATTCTGTGCTTTTTAGAATTTTGATTTTTTTTTTTTTTTTTTTTTTTTTTTTTAAATATACCTACTACAAAATTAAACTTTACATAAAAAAATTTAATCTAACATAAATTCTAAATACTGTACAATCTTTTTAAACATAGTTCACCACAAACAAGGCAAGCTGCCACTGTAGACGTAAGGGGCTACTGAGAATTAGGGTGAAAGTTTTAAGGGTAATCCTAAATTGGGAGCTGTGCAGCGAGATGCTTGGAGAATATTCCATTTTTATCACTTCCTTCCATATTTTCCTTGGCCTTCATCTGTGAACTGGACCTGCTACCTCAACTGTTCTACATCTACTAACCCAAGAAATCTTATCCATTCTTTCAGCGTGGCCATACCATCGAAATCTATTGTTCTGCACACATCTCCTTATACTGTACAGATGTAATCTTCCTCTGAGCACATCAGAAGTAAGCTTGTCTTTAACACTCACATTACACATCCATAGTATCATTATCATATCATTTCTCTTCATGCAACGCATGTCCTCAACCCTCACTGTCCAGGTTTCACTGCATATGCATGCCTGATAAACTCTGCCCTTGGTCGACAGTGGTAACACTCTGCTGGTTAGTAATGGCAGAAGTTCCCTGAACTTACTCCACTCCTAATTATTGCAATCACACTAGCACCTGCTCCACCCCGTGTTCCAATGGTATCACCAAGGTAACAAAACGTCTCGGCAATCTCAAGACAGAACCATCTATTGGTCGCTCAGTAAACTAGTTTGCAGCATCAGGATTATCAAGTTCTTCTTGTGATTTTGTTCAGATTAAAAGAGGTGCTATATCAGCAGTTGCACCTGTATTTTAATTTGATGTGAAACGCTCTAAGCAAAACTAAGAGATTAATTAAATCTGATATTTGGTTTCAAAAGCTAAAAAAAACATTTACATGGCATTTTGGTTTTACTCAATAGTTATAGTCTCTATAAAATTATCTGATCAGATGGCGTGTGCATGTACGAATAAGCGTGATTTAAAAAATAAAATAAACAAATCAATAAATTAATAATTAATTTAAAATAGTTAATTAATAAGAAAAATTTAATAAATGAATTTAAGTTTAAAAATTCTATTTAAAATAAATAATATGGGAAAAATCGACCAGCATGCTTTTTAGTTTCTTATCTTTAATATCTTTATACATAAGAGTTAAAAAACAAAAAAAACAAACTCCGAAACTCAAATGTTTATGCAATTTAAAGTTTAGCATTTCATAAAGCTGTTTGTGATACTAAATTAAAAAACTTCCTTTTGTAGTTGATATCTGATAAAAAAATCTCACAATTTTCTTTATTCTCCTCAATCTGATCCGTACTAGTGATAAACAAATAAACATAAACTTATGTGCTTCGTACTTCTTCAAAGAAAAGGTTTGGATAGTCAAACCCTAACCCTAACCCCTAACCCTAACCCTAACCTCTCTTTCACATATTTGTTGCATATCCTCATCGGTGTAGTTGAAAACTCTGAAAATTGAACTCTGATTTATGAAAATGTCTTTTTAACGTGGAATGTTTCAGCACTGAAATGGTAAAAGAAGTTTTAGATTGGTAAAAAAGACGGGGACAAAGATAACGATAGGTTGGTTGAATGTGTTGCATGAAAGATTTAAGAAAAACAAAGAGAACCAACAAAGCCGCCAGAAAGCTGCATGTTCGCCTGGTCACCAGTATAGAAAATGTGCCGTGAGAGGAATGCAGTTGAACAACACAGTGATCAGATGAGTAGTAGTTTCATGTAGGAGAAATACGGGAACGAAATGAAAGATAATACACTGGGCTGAATGAATGTAGACAAGGCGAAATAATCTTTCTCCTGGAGTTGGTTGATTCTTCTTCCATCGGTCCGGCAGAGAATGCGGGATCATATCTTGTCTCTTTGGGAAAGTGTCTCAACCTGGAGTGTTCTGCTGTTTACGTGATTCAGCTCTTGCGCCAAGAAGATTCATCGCGCATGAATCTCGTTGCATGCAGACGTACTAGACGCGCACCTGGTGAAGAGGCGATGATCACAGCTCATCGCTGATAGAAAAGAGTTCCTTCGTGTAAGCTGCTACATAACCCCCTGCTTAGGTCTTAAGCCGATAAAACAAGAGAAATGTTATTGATTGCAGCACATGAGATTAAAATGGAAATAACATGAAAATGCAAAGATAGATTATGCGATTGCAAAGATTGAACAAGAATGTCTTTGTAATGCTGCCAACGGCAAAATGTCTCTTTGCTGAAAAAAAGCAAACATGTAACAATCTGAAATGAAAAGAGAAAAATGTTCATTTGTTCAAAGGTGAAAAATGTTCCGTTGCCGCTAAATACAAATGTTCATTTGCTAAAAAGTGAAAGAATTACAAATGTTTTTAAAAATAGAACAGGATTCATACAAATAAAGAATTTTACACACGCAGGTGCAAAATTATAGAAGTGACAATTAATTACTTCAGGAAATGTAAATGTTCAGATTCTCTAAAGCTGGCTGATCCACAACCATTTGACGGAGGTCAATATCTTCTGGCGAAGAGAACGCCAATGGTTAGACAAGATAATGTCTGCAGCAGTGTTCTGTGAACCGGATACATGTTGTATGTCGCTGGAGAACTGGGAAATGAAGTCCAAATGTCTTGATTCATGAGGAGAATACTTGTCTGGCTTAGCGCGTAGCATGAACACAAGTGGACGATGATCACTATAAATAGCAAATTGCCGTCCTTCCAAAACGTGGCGAAAATGTTTAATAGCAATAATTTATCAGCAAACTTTTGATTCACCTCATGAAAGGCTTTAAGCTGGCAGTTATCAAATGAAATGGGTTCATCCTTTTTTCTATTTTTCAATAGATCCGTCAGATAGGGTTGAGTATTGATTTACTCCTCTCCAGGAGTTAGGCACAAGGCCAGTTTTTATCTTACTTCCACAAGTAAGATGTGACCCACGGTCGGGTCGGGAAAGTGGGGTTTAAAAATTGCCTGGTTAGCCTCGTCGGCATTCCCCGGTAGGGGCGCCTCAGGCAGTAAGAGGGGAGGCGAAGCCTAAGAGGGTGGACCTCCTAGAACTGCACAGGACAGACCCATAGACCGGCGTAAATCAAGCCCCGAAGGCCAAGACAATACCAGTCTATGGGGTGCAGTATCCACCGGAACAGATACTACACAGATAGGGTTGAGTATCTCAGCACAATGTAGATAAAACGTCTGTAATAGTTGAATAGTCCAAAAAAATGTTGTAATTGACGTATTGGAGTTGGAGGGTGTAGAATAAAACGTCTGTAATAGTTGAATAGTCCAAAAAAATGTTGTAATTGACGTATTGGAGTTGGAGGGTGTAGAATAAAACGTCTGTAATAGTTGAATAGTCCAAAAAAATGTTGTAATTGACGTATTGGAGTTGGAGGGTGTAGAATAAAACGTCTGTAATAGTTGAATAGTCCAAAAAAATGTTGTAATTGACGTATTGGAGTTGGAGGGTGTAGAATAAAACGTCTGTAATAGTTGAATAGTCCAAAAAAATGTTGTAATTGGAGTTGGAGGGTGTAGAATAAAACGTCTGTAATAGTTGAATAGTCCAAAAAAATGTTGTAATTGACGTATTGGAGTTGGAGGGTGTAGAATAAAACGTCTGTAATAGTTGAATAGTCCAAAAAAATGTTGTAATTGACGTATTGGAGTTGGAGGGTGTAGAATAAAACGTCTGTAATAGTTGAATAGTCCAAAAAAATGTTGTAATTGACGTATTGGAGTTGGAGGGTGTAGAATAAAACGTCTGTAATAGTTGAATAGTCCAAAAAAATGTTGTAATTGACGTATTGGAGTTGGAGGGTGTAGAATAAAACGTCTGTAATAGTTGAATAGTCCAAAAAAATGTTGTAATCGACGTATTGGAGTTGGAGGGTGTGGAATAAAACGTATTGGAGTTGGGTTAGGGTGTAGATCGATCAGAACTTTGACTTTTTCGGGAAGGAGTAGAATACCTTCCGAGCTTATTACATGTCCCAAGAAAACAAGACTTGTGGCACAAAAAGTACATCTAACAGGGTTTATCCCAACATGACACGGCCGCAAATGCTAAAAAAGAATGCGTAGATGTATCAAACGCTAAAAAAGAATGCTGTCTATCTAGTTATGAAATGCATAGTAGAATGAGCAGGTTTGTTTATCTTAAAATTCAAGTTCGTTAGGTCAGCCGCAGAAGCAATAAAAAATACAGGGCTAATAATAAGCTGTTCAGAAGCTTTTCTGCCAGATAATGACAGATTAGTGCTAGAATCGGTCAGTTTTCGTCTACGCAAGTCCACCATCAAGTAAAAGTGGTGCAAGAAACACCACCGAAGATAGGATGGTAGAGACGTAAACAATGATACAGATTCAAATTAATAGAACATATTCTGAGATGATTTTCAAACTGACAGCTTGTTGTTTTATTCAGGTTCTCATATTATAAATCGGCACGGTGGAGAGGAAAGAGACACAACCTCATTGTGTTTTAACTACTCATTTTTCAAACAGCATTTTTTAACGTCCACTTCAACTTGCTTTCCAGTTAGTTTCTCTTAGAAAATCTTTTCTAACTTTTTTAATGACGTCACTCTTCACATGATTCACACTTTTCTTTCTCACCTCCTCTTTTTCTCTTCCCACGTTTTTGTCACATTCTTACCTTGCCAGACAATCCTTTGCCTCAACTGTCTTTGAATGCTTCCCAGAACATTCAAACGGGGAAATAACAATTATTTTTAACTAGCTGAAATATCCGAACTTCAAACTACAACATGTATACTTACTTTCCAGCTGAAAGAGTTGAATTCAATAATTGTAATTTTATCTGTATCAATCATGAGGAACTTTTTGCAATATTATAATTCCTATAACCAAGATGGGTTAAGGACAAATAGTCTTTTTTATAATAGCGATGTGTGTTGTTTTTAACACATTATTTTATTTCCTTAAGTAATTGACTGTCATGTAAAGAGAAAAACAAAATATTTTTTCATCTCAGTTCCAAACATGAAGGAAATACAAAATAAGTTTGAATCCGGTTTATTTTACAAGACAACAAAAGAAACAGTTTGGGTTTTTCACGCCCAAGTTCAAGTAGTTGTTGAAATGAAATTGGAAATACAGGATACATTCAAAGCTATTTCCGAGTTTCAAAAGGATTTACATCATCTTTGTTCTATTTTGAAGCAGCCATTATATTGGTCAAGCACCCCCCTCCCCTTCCCACACCACCAACCACACCCCATCTGCCATCTTGTGCTTAACTTGACCGCAAATTCACACGAGAGAGTTCATGAATCCACTAACATGTTTTCTCCCTATGTACATTTTATATTTCTGAAAACCTGGAGGAGGAAGATATAACGAGTATTTCTAGAACATGGTGTAGCATTTTCTGTATCTGTTGATCCAGAAACCACATTTTTTATATCAACAAATTGAAATTCACTTTTCATTTCCCCAGCATATTTTCTTTACTAGCTTCACTCCTCAATTAATTGATTTATGGTGGGATTTTCCAGATGAGGAATTATAATTTATTTTTTTAATTGGACTGGTTTTCTCATTCTGTTTGTTATCACAGCATTGTTTGGTTTGTTGTATGCTTGGCCATTCGTCAGGTAGCTGCAATATATTCTGGGAGTTTCAAGCCAGACCCCATATTTCATCTATCGATGTAAATTGTTTTAGTGTTCATAATCTGTTTAGGAAGATATATTGTATATTTGCTTAGTCTTTGTTAAGTCTGAAAAATAAAAATAAAAGATCTTTTCATTGTTTGATTCTCCAAAAATGTCAGTTATTCTTGTTCTTGTGAAAATCATTTCAGTATCAAGTCTCAAAATTGATCTAAAATGCAAACAGACAAAACCTGCCAATCGAATGATTGCTGTTGAATTATAAGCTTTAAAATCTAATTGACAGCGGCTATTTTAAGTGTCTTTTTGATAGCTAAATTTGATATACTTGTTCCTTAACTATGTGTGCAAAATTATCAGGCATGAAATCATGGCTCTTTATCTCTGCTTTTCTCATAGCATAAGCCAGGTTTACCATGTCAAGTGCAGTCATCAGCTTACCCAACTCCACTCCTCACTTTGAGAGATGGAAAAGAATAGAGAGGATTAGCTTGATCAATGAAAACACTTGAATCAGCAATTGTCACTTGAGCTAATTACTTTTATGATTTGCAATTAGTGTAATCTCAGCCTCTCTCTTGCTCAATCTACCTATTTTTTGTTCAATCTCTATTGGGCTTTTATGTCTTCATTTGGTCAATAATAAAATGGGCTGAAATGATATTGAGATATTTCAAATAACCTTTTCATGAATGTTTCTTTTTTTTTCTTTTGTTAATGCATATTTATTCCCAGCTTTTGCTCTTGCAATATTTTCCTATAATTTAAAACCAGCTTTTGATTTCTTGTAAATCGTCTTCATCTTTCGGATACATTTGGAATTCAATGCTATTCTTCTATATTAGCACCACATCTTTGCCCTTGTGAAATGAACAAAATTTTTGTATAAATATACCTGAATATATTAAGTTACTCTAAATGATATGAAGGTAGCAATTTTTCTTTCATTATTAAAAATGATGGATCTCTTTGTCACTTTAATATTGTTTAATAACAATTATATAAGTTCATTATGTAATCAATCCAAATATACTTTTGGTTTATCCAGATAATTTTTTTAAATTAATGTTACAAATTTTAGGATTTGTGTCCATCTGTAGTATGAAATAAATTTCACCTTTTCTATGTCACCCGTTGTATGTGTGTACAGTTAGATCTGTCTTCCATTATGTAAACTCAGCTGAAAATTGTTTTTTAGTTTAATCATTGTAGCTATTAATGCAAAAATGTGGTTATATTTGCTATGGTTACTTAACAAAGGAAGTGGGTTTGCCAAAGCAGTTACAGTTATGAAATCTGCCAACTCAGTTCAGATGCCAGTCAAGTCTATTATTCATTTCACCCTTTTGCTGTTATAGGAAAGGCATGAACCAGTCCCCTGATCCATACTTCTGTTACAGATAATATATCAGTGCAGACTGAGCTCTCTAACCTCCTTTAGCAACCCTGCTGAGTTTATAACCGAGCTGGTGAAATCGACAAAATAGCCTGAGATTGTTTACAAGTTTGTTCAAAAATCAGTTGCATGGAAAGAGGCAACATGATCCATGAACTGAAGAATTTCTAACTTTTCCTAATTACAGATTCATGGTCTAAATAGGAAGTAACATTTTGTGTCGTGCTTATCAAATGTGATTTTTCAGGGAGAAAAACAAAAATGAAAGCAAAATGACTCCCGGGCAACACTGGGTAGGTAAGCTAGTTAAATATGATAGAAAAAAATGTTTTCAATCATTTTTGGTACTTCCCTATCATTATTTCCTAAAGTGATTTTCAAATATTTTGAGAAAACATTGCAATTAAATAATGACCCCCCCCCCTCGATTCATATCTCTCTCTCTCTCTCTATATATATATATATATATATATATATATATATATAGATATATAGTAGTAAGTTTTTGAAAGGCTGTGGGCAATGCAAGTTCCGGGTAAGATGCAAGTTGTAAGGAACAAAAACAATAACAATAAATCGAATACAAAATATGACTTGCTATTCCTAAAAATAAATAGTATTCGATTTATTGTTATTGCTTTTGTTCCTTACAACTTGCATCTTACCCGGAACTTGCATTGCCCACAGCCTTTCAAAAACTTACTACTACTATACCCAGCAATGCTTCAAGCAAACTACCATTCTCTACTATATATATATATATATATATATATATATATATATATATATATATATATATATATATATATATATGGTTATATATATGAGAGAGAGAGAAAGTTCAAATATATTGATAAAATGAACATAAAACCAATATTTTTTTTCTAAAGTACCCAATAATGAGTAAAGCATTTATAAATTTTAAAAAAACTCTGGTACAGTCAGCGTTAATTAACCAACGTTTCGATGATATTACATTTCTTCAAAGACTGCATAAAATAAAAATAAAATATTTTTATGCAGTCTTTGAAGAGATGTAATATCATCGAAACGTTGGTTAATTAACATTGACTGTACCAGTGTTTATTTAATTATATATATATATATATATAAGTTATGAAAATATATTGATAGCAATTTAGCTACATAGAGACTTCTGTCTTTCATCCTCGTAAATATATTTACAGGTGAATTAAATATTTACTTTAAACCGACCATTTTTACATAAATTATCATTCTATGCCTGGGTTGTATATTTCTGAATGTTATTCTTCTGATCTTTAAGTATTTGAGTAATGAGAAATTATATTTATTTTGATTTACAATTTGCTTGGAGTTCATGCTACATTTTTTTCTTTCCTACTGGTACCTTGTAGCTCAGTATAGGCTGCCACCCATTACTTGGAGAAAGGTGGATGCCACTAAATAGCACGTATATCGACACAAATAGCATGGCCAGAAATTATTCAGTTATATAAGACCCTCATAATAAAGGTTATGAGTTCAGAAGAGAACCATCGGTTTCTAAGCCTCATTTCAAACACATTATGATTAAAAGCAAGCAAATAAACCAGGAATTCTGCCTATAATGAGTCTTTAATTCTGTCCCTAATGAGTTTTTAATCACTTGGATGAAAATTATAATTCCTTATCTCAGAAGTTCAAAATATCCATTGAACAACAAAATATTATCAAATTAGAAATTCATTCTCAAAGAAGAAAAAACCTAAATGTTTTCATATTTTTGACATGAATTATTTTGAATTTAAAATTCCAACAATTCAGCTGAATGTTAATATGTATCGAATTTATTAAAGAGTTCACTTTTCTCCTGACAAGTAGAAACATCAATTAGCATAAATGCATCTGTCATCCATTTCCAATTATCTCCCACTCCCACATTCTAAAGCTTTTCGTCATGTTTAACTTTCTCTTATTTCATTTTAATCTGCTGTTAATGTTCTTTTTACAAAGTTTGATAGATTTCTGTTTTGTACAACAGTTTGTTTTTTTAATATGTAAATTCAGCAATGTGTATGTGTGTGTGTGAGGAGAGAGAGTTGAATTAACGTGGTCCGTTCAAATGTGGTGCTATTTTAATAGCCTGCATTGCCATGGATAGGGAGAGAGTCTAGGGAGAATGTACAATTTGTATCCCTACTTGAACGCAGACCTTGACCGTGAGTCATATCTATCTTTGTTTTCTTTCCCCATGTTTGATTATATCTTTTTTCTCTGTTCATTTCTCTTTTATTCTATCCATTCTATTAAGTACAAACGTTTGTCATGAACAGATTTTGACCCAACTTTTCATTAGTGTCAAAATTGAAACATTCAAAATCTTATGCTGTAAGTGAACATGCATTTATGATGAACAAAATAAAACTTTTGTTTATTTATTATTTCTCTCTTTCATACTTTGGAATAATTTTGTAATAAAATAAGCAAAGAATTGTGCAAATAAAAAAGTTATAACATTGAGTCTTCATTCCAAGACGAGTAATTCAAGAAATGTATTTTTTAAAAAAGAATTGAAATAGGAAATCCTGTTTTAAGTTCACAGATTTAGAATAAATTTTTGATAGAACTTTGATTCGAAAGTTTAGTTTAATTGTTTTTTCTCCATAAATTTTATTTATGTCAGTTATTTTTTTTCTGTTTAGCAAAACCTTATTCACACTTGACTTTATTTTGATAAATTTACTCTGTCTGGGACTTTCACTACATATAGTGAAATATATGTAGATCTTCATAAAACTGGTATAAATATATGTAGATCTTCATAAAACTGGTATAAATATATGTAGATCTTCATAAAACTGGTATAAATATATGTAGATCTTCATAAAACTGGTGTAAATATATGTAGATCTTCATAAAACTGGTGTAAATATATGTAGATCTTCATAAAACTGGTAGTTAAATCATTGGGGAATTGTTTGGTACAAACTTCCCATAACTGCTTTATTTAAGGCTGAGTAATTTGCTTTCTGAGTGTTTTAAAAAAGGGGTATCTTCAAGTGTAGGTATTTCAATACAATCTCCAGATTTTACATGGTCTGCAGTGTGTTTGATATTTTGACATCATCTGTGCAGGCTACTGAATCCACTTTTTTGATTGCTATTCCTGGTATGCATACATGGTTTTCAACATAAATTATCAAAAATACCAGATTTCCTTGTGAGCATGTTAGCCATGGTCTCGTTTCTGTTCCAGCAGTTTTGCTATTTCTTTTGAAGTTGGGGGAAAAAGATTTAATCAAATTCATAATTTTCAATTCATCAGCATCTCTCATGGGGGATTGTTGATGGACATCTGAGGTATCTTGCGATGCACTAACAAAAATCATGTTAAAGCATTTTAAACATGTGGGTGTGTGTTTTTTTTTTGTTTTTTTTTAATTGGTGCTTTGATGCCTTGTAACTGTCCAAGTTTAATTTGGAAAACTTGGATGTTATCTTTTTTAATCTGATTCACATGAATTTTTAAATTAATCTCTAGGGCAATTAAGCCAATTCCTGCCAAACAATGGTAGACCGTTTCCATGGACAATGATTAGAGGCAATGCCTCGTTTAGTTTGACCTAATTTGTATTTCTCCTATAGCAGAGCACTACATGTCCCATGTCTTCAGCTTTTTTAAGTTTAAATTTTTAAGCTTCGTATTGAATGTGTTTTTATATGTATTCTGATACAGCTACACTTGTATTTATCTCAATCTATACAGGTTTTCCTTCTATCAAATGTTTGATTATGATAGGTTTTTCCTCAGTATTATAAATTTTTGTGCTATATAGTTAAAAATATCTTCTCATGGGAATAGGGAGATTTGTCATACGTTTCTCGCAACACGTGGCCTTTTGGTTTTGTTGGATCATATCTGTTAAGTGTCCCTGCTTTTATAGTATTACGGCTTAGGGCAGTCACTTTCTATTGTATCGTACACCAACAGTCAATAGAATAAATACACTTGAACACAAGGTTAGATGATAAATTATATATCTTTTTATTCTCACTTTCACATAACAAATACAAATGCATTCTATTTATAGTCCTTTTCTGACTTAGGTCATTATTTATGGTGACAGGTGTTATCACTCTACAACACTTTTTTTCTTTGTTATGTGAGATTCCAAACATTCAGTGCATCATTCTGGTGAATAATCATCACCCATATTTGTCTTCTTCTTGCCTTGAGTCATCTATCAATTTATGATGAAACATTCAAAACGTTTGTGTACCATGGTGCTTGCTTACTCATTGTGGTCAGAAGCTCCAATCACAAGAGGTCAATATCCTTCTCCAGAAGAGTCTTGATTGTAATATGAAGCCAAACAACGAAAGCATAGCAGCCTCAACTTGTATTGTTTTAGTTTATATATTTGGGCGATTGTATATTTTGTTGCGTTTTTGATGCCATTTTATATATCTCCATCTTTGATTGATTTTTCTATAGCAAGTGCCATGTTTTGGGCCTGTTCAAATGTTGTACTTTTTCTCATAGGATTAGTTGAAGACCTTAAGTTCATAGACTTGTGAGTCTCCTGTGGTTTATAACAATGTCCCTCTGTATTCGCAGTATTCTGAATGTTGCTTTAGTTCTGCTTTATAACTCAAAAGTGTTTTCCCCTAGTTGTTGGAACCTCATGTTGAAATGTAAATGCTTTACTGAAGGCTTTCGATGTTTTATGTTTTATGAGTTCAACTAAAGCCAAAAATCTATTCACTTGTTGTTCAAACAAATTTGCTTCAACAAAATCCATGACTTTTGCCTATTGATCCGTGTATACAATTGTTTAAACTTTCTGATGTATTATTCAATATCAGGGCTGAAGTTTTTAGTAAAAGAACAAATTCTTTAAGAAAAAAACCCCCTAATACTTTAGATTTTTACTGTTTTTTGATATGTTGCTTCATATTGTGTTGAATAATTCCTTGAAGATAAGTGGAATCTAAAATACTCGTTTTTTTTTATTTTGAGGGGTTTTATTCACAAAAAAAACCTCAACCCTCATATGCAGGCATAACAGAAGGATTGAACAATTGAATTAAAGGATTGATAGATCTCCAACATGAAAATATTTTAAAATATATTTTAAAATGTTATTGTATAATTTTAAGTAAAAAAGAGAAGAAAAAAAAGCTTCTTCGAGTTAATATTTTATAGTAATAATTTTGTTTTCTCATTTCTAATGCCTTTCTCTTGCAAAATATCTTTACATTTTACATAAGAAAGCGATTCTTAACTGTAAGTATTAAAAAATAAAAATTCAAATATCATTGCTCAAGTAAATGTGGACACCATTTAAAATTCTATTTATATAAAAAGATCCTAAAAAAATAATCAAATGTTTTCATTGGTGTTTCTTTTTTATGATCTCCTTAACCAACCCCAACAATCTATTTGCTATTTGTTCTTTTCTTAATATTTGTTAGTATCAATTTTTTTTTGTTCACAACACAATTGCATATCTAGATCAAAATAACAATTTTAACACTGTTTACTGGATTGAAGACAACATTTTTATATATCTTGTGTGAATGCCTCCTGTTACGACTTGCATTGATCTTTGTTTGAGATATAGCAATACATTTCCACCTCATTTTTTTAAAGATTTCTTATTGGTTTTCTGTTGGCAAAATTCTGAATTGATCTATCATCACCGACGAGTGTTTGGTCGTCGCAGATCACAACATGCAACCCATGGACTGTATGTTGTTATGTTCGTTGTAGTTGCAGATTGGCCCACTTGCAAGACCACTTGGACAGTGCTTTACATACAGCACTTAACATTCTCCGAGTCATCTAACAACATAGAATCAATTAAAGATGACTTCCAACCTTGTTACACATCTTCCTGTGGTAGGAAGAAAGTGTGATGTATAAGTGTAGGGGGGGGGGGGGTACAAATCATTTTCATAAAATATGACGAAATGAAGATGTGCAAAATGACATTATGCTTATCAATATTGACTGTTGAATCTCAACCCTCAAATCATGATAACCTCAGAGTCAGAGAGCGATTAAATCTTGACAGTATAGAGAAATGTGCTTAGAGTTCTCGGGTTATAACGATTCAGATAGCAGGGGAAGTTGGCAGGGGAAGATCAATGAAAACATGGGAGGAAGTGAGGATGGATTTGAGAAAAAGAGAATAAATAAAAGGCCTGGCCAGAGATAGGTAAGTTTGGAAGTCAATTTCTAAGACCATCCAACATATACCAGCATGTAAAATGGACATTAAACCGAATATAATGATGATTCCTTATTTTGTTAAGTTTTCAGTATTAAAACTCAAATGCATTATTTTTTCACTTTTTTTTTTTTCTTCTCTTTCTTTTCTTGAAATTATGAACCAAATACTAATCTTTTTGACAAAAATGGATGGGAGTCAAATCAAATTATGTTCAAAAGCTGGAGGGGGGGGGGGGCAAGTACTGTTCATATTGAAGCTGATGGAGTCACCTGAGCACATTTTATTAGCAGTTTACATTTCCAGAGAGTCTGTAGCCACCCTACTCCTTCCTAGACTTAAAGAGGATCCTCCCATCAAAACCACTATTATTACCACTTTCACGTTTATTTTATTCATTTCTAACAAAATTTCCTTTAACTGATCAATTTGTTAGAAATATTTCTCCCAGGTAAAACCTATACACCTTGCTGTGTGTGTGTGTGTGTGTGTGCACTTTATTCGTGCAGCCAGTGTGTATGAACATCTGTTGACATTGATTTAGTAGCATTTATTCTAATATTGATTATTTTAAGTGAATATTATGCAAGAAAATCAGGAAATTCTTTTCACTTCCTTGGTCTTTTTGTATCTCATCTGGCTTTCTCTTTAAAGTTCTGCAGCTGATAACGCGTCAGGTTATTTGTTTTTCTAGCGAATATCTCCTCATGGTTTCATATAGGTGTATCAATGCTGAAAGAAAAGATATAATTGACTGTTTGCAATGAATTACTTTATAATGTATCAAAATGCTTGTTTCTATAACAAGCATAGTTGACCCTATTTATATATCTATGACTTCTCATATTAATACCAATGTCAGTACCGACTTATTTACATCACACAGCAAACTTGTTCTATGACTATGTAATCCCCACACCCACCTACTTGGAAAATGCAGCAGTAAAACCTGACGTTGTCATATTAAATAAAGCCGAAAGAGTGGTAACTTTGGTTGAGGTGCATGTTTCTAATGACAGAGCGGAAAAGGAGAAGGTGACACAGTACGAAAGCCTCACGTATGATATGAAGAGAAACTGGAACCTAAAAAACATCAACATTATCGCAGTTACAATAGAAGCTAAAGAAGAATTTAAAAACGTATCTGGATAGTATTCTGCAAAAGAAATCTAAATAATTGCACTTAAGGGAACGGCCAAATAGAACACCTAGTTGAAACCTCTAAATAGCAGGTGATTGTCTGGCATTTGGAAAAATGGCTCGTCCATATGCTAAATAAGAAAAAAAATTAAAAAGTAAGTTCTAATAACAAATAAAATGCTGTAATTGTATTGCGCTTCTCAATTCAAAGCTGTGACAGAAGCTAATATAAGATTTCTAAACCGTCGCAGTGAAAATAAATCAAATCGAAGTTAGATGCTTGAGTTATGGATACCAAAACGAATTATATTTAGAATCATCTATAAATTTTACCTATCTACTTAAATTACTTATTATGGGTACAGATATTATTATTATTTACTTACTAAGAGTTTTCTTACTGACAATAACAAGTGATATTCTTGGGAGTTTAAGTGATAACAAGTCTCCCCAGATTTCCAGCACTTTCTAGCATTTTGGCTAACCGTTGCAAATCATTTTGCATCATCGCAATATCCATTCATCATTGACAACGGATATGGATATGGGTCTTCTCTGGAATGGAATAAGTCTATCCAAGATTCAAGTTGTCTCTGCACCAGTGGCAGTCTGGTTGGTGCTCTCCTTTTACACCTTTGACCCTCCACAACCAGTTTGGGTGGTGCCAGCCAAGGCTTGTACCACCACGTGTGTGTGTGTGTCTGGACGGGGGTCAGTTTTATGGGATTTTTGGCAATTTCAGTTCCCTTGAGCTCGTCATGTTCTTTCTATATTTTTGTTTTATTTCTATTTCAATTTACCTGTGGTTGGTTAGCCTTCATTGGTTATGTGGGGCAACATCATCATCATCATCATCATCGTTGTAGTAGTAGTAGTAGTAGTAGTATAGGGTTTAGTGAACCTATACAAAGAAATGTAAATCATGTAATTCGTAAGATTATAACTCTAAGTATTCATCAAGAATAGAGATAGGTGTTTTATCTCATAATATTTAGAATCTTTTGACAATTAAAATGTCACTTAACCGATTCTTTATTTCTGAATTCTTGTCTTTTCACAGAAAAAAATAAACGGAAGGCCTTCAGCTTAGCAAATTTCTATTGTTGAGATTCCATATTTATTTAATAAATTAGAAGCTATTTTTTCTACACAACCGAAATTTGTTTTGATTCTAATTTTTGCTTTTGTAATTTTCTTTTTAAACATCTATTACTAATGGAGATTTGCTATCTGTCTGTCTGTCTGAAGCTAAAACTATCATTACTATCTTTTAATGCTAAATTCAGTTTATTATACTATTTCAGACTAATGTACCATCTTTCAATGCTCAATTCGGAGGGAGGTAGTATAGTATTTGGTGTGTGTGGGTGGGGGGGGGCAGTGTAGTCAAGTTTTTACGAAGCCCTCCAAAAAGGAGCACGCTCCTTTTTGCTGGGGCAAAGGAAAAGAGGACTCATTTTATATTCAGCGGGAGTGGAGCGTGAGCAACTCCATTTGGGACTAAATGGTGTGGTTTTCTCCGCGCTCCAAAATTATTTGATCTTTCTTTTTAAACATTAGTTTTTTTATTCAGCAATTAAAAAAAAAATTAAAAAAAGAAAGTCTCAGCTTTGAATTATTTTTTAAATTATATTTCTGGTAAATGTATATGAGATAAGGGGAGAGAGAGAGAGGGGGGAGAGAGAGGGAGAAAGAACATTTGAACTTCTCAGGTTTTTTAAAGATGCAAGTTACATCTTACAATTTTGATAGGACAGTTTTCTTAAGGCAGGATATAATTTGGCAACAAATGTCTTACACTGCGCCAGTAAGTCTATAGATGTCTTTGAAGTTATTTTCTTAAAGATTTGAACTTATTTTGTATTTATGACAAGGATGTTTATTGCTGATTGAATAAATAAGCCAATTTTACTTTAAATTTTAATTGAACTTTTATACCACATTCTTTGCTATTCTTAAATTCCCGATTAGTATGTTTTAACCTTTTCATGTTTAAATTCGTTAAATTCAGTTAAAACTAGCTTTTGTAAATAGAATGTTCAAAGTTTGTTTTCTGTGTGTAATAAAATGTTAAAGCAGTAAAAATATCTTTATTCCAAGGAAAAAAACAATAAAAACCAACATGGCCGCCAGCGATTAAAACCTGGAATTAAAGTTAGATTCTCAACACTTTAAAAAGTAAATGAGAATTTTATTTCAGGACCAAAAATACAATTAAGACCAACAATCAGTTTCATCCAAAATTTGGGGGAATACCAAGCGAAATGAGCGAAAAAAAACAGCGATCCCTATTCTACAATTAAACCAATGTTTAAACTTAATTAAATTTTTAAAAATGTCTTAAATTTTAATTTGAAAAAGCAAATAATTAGACTTTCTGACTAATTTGTTGTTTTTTTAGAACTAAAAGTAGATTAGATATCTTTCTTTATCTTAAAGACATTTTAATCTTTTTTTATTCAAATTTTTGATTTTAATAAATGTTTTTGCCCGACCTAGGAAAACTTGCTCCAGTTAATTTATCGGAGGAGGAAAATTTGACCCGATATTTTTTCAACTCCCAAGGTCTAGGCCAGATATTTTGTATGAAATTTGAAGACATTAAATGGATCTCTGAATTGTTTATTGACAATTTATTGATATTTTTTGGCCAACTTATGAAAAATATTTTTTTTATTCAATCTTTAAAAAATAAACTTCATTGTTTTTTTTTTTCGCCCCAAATTGTACTATTGAAAAAAAAATGGATAAATTGATTTGTTTGAAAGTACTTGCGCATTTCTCTATGGTAAATAATAATATACATTATACAATATAGTTATGTTCACAAAACAAACAAATATTAAACAACAACACGACGATTAATGTTACCCTGGTTGTCTCTCCTCTCCCAGAGAAATGTTTTCTTTAAAAAGAAAATAATCACTAATAATGTTTAAAAGTAAAATGTTATTACTTCAAACAAATCTAAATTCCCTTCCAAAAAAAATAGAAAAAATATCGGGTCAAATTTTCCTTCACTGAAAAAATAGGTTGTTAATGTAATAAAAATTAAAATTGTTTTAAAATACTTTAGGGATTTTTCTATTTCTATTTTATACCTCAGGAAACGAAAATTTACGTATAATCCTATGCTTCGTCTGACATGTTCTCCTATAATATTATCTTACAATCTTACACTTGTAAGTGACATCCGCACCCATGTTGTAGAGATCCTTTAACGCCCACCCCTATCCTTCGACCATTCATTGGCAGAATAGAACGTTTATGAAAGAAGGTACATTTTCATTATGGAGCGCTGAAAAAGAGCCGCTCCTTTTTTATAGGAGTTTGAGCTGGAGCGGCTCCTTTTTGGAAAATGGGGAACGGGAGAGGAGCCAGCTCCAATTTTGGGTGTTGGAGCAGGAGCGGGAGCAGCTCCAAAAGTAGTGGAGCACGTAAAGCCCTGAGTGTAGTATATGTTCATTTGTCATGATACCATCTTTTCAAAAATATGTGTCTGGAAGGAGCATTTTATATTTACTAGTATGACTAATTTGGGATTTATTAAAAATGTCTTCAAGATAAATCTTAACATCTGAATAAATTTCCAGCATAATGTTGTTAAAAAATACAATTATTTCAACACAAAGTTCAGATTTATTCAAGACTAAAACAGAAACCCTGTCTCGCTTCCTCAGATGGTTCATAGAACGGAGAAGCAACAATTCAAATTTTATCAAATGGCCACGTGCTTAAAATCTGGAAACGTCTGTGTGTATGTGTGTTTGTATGTGTGTGTCCGCAAAAGGCTTCCGTCACACGCGATAGACATTCATGAAGTTGATATTTTCTGAAACAATGTAAACTCGGACGTATAATATCGAAAATTCAGAAGAAAAAAATTCTTTCTCTGAGAGTCAACTGGGACAGTTTTCGTGAATTCAACGTTATTATGTAGTGATTTGAAAATCAATGTAATATGTAGCAATTTTGCTGACTCTTTCTTAAAATTCAAGCGGAAATGACATCAGCGGGAATATGTGGGTGGAGGGGGAATTCAAAATTAATAGACACTAATAGTTTAATCTTCTGAACAAAAGTGTGTAGTGAACCAAGGGTTGCTCAATCAACAGCCACACCTTTTCTCAACAAGAGTGTGCAGTGAGGCAAGAGTTAATCAATCTCCAGCCACACATAAGTGTGTGCAGTGAGTCAAGGGTTGCTCAATGTCCAGCTCAATCGGACACGTCAGTCCGTTTGTCCATGAAAGTGTACACATTCGTTGTGAGGTAAAGCCTGCGAGGGATTTCAAAAGATGAGATAGTTGGCAATGTAATTATGATTTTTGATTAAAAATGAAAGTGGAAGGAACAGATACTACACTTTCGTCTAAGGGAGAAGGAAATAGAAGATAGTGAATGATATTCTGATTTTTGATTACATAGTGTAGAATCTAGACAGATAGGAGAGGACTAGATACTACACTTAATCTCAGGCAAAATGCTGAAAAGAAATTAACAAGAACAGATACTACACTTTGAATTATTTATTTGCAGAAACGATAGAAGATTTACATTCAAAACAAATTAGGCACAAGGCCATCAAAAGTGTGAGGTTAATGGGTGCTGTTGGTCATCGTTGGTCTAAAGTAATAAAAACGTCTATCCTACTCTTTTGGCCTTTTGGCTAAGATCAAAGTGTAGTATCTGTTCCGATGGATATTACATCCCATAGACTGGTATTGTATTGGCCTTCGGGGCTTGATTTACGCCGGTCTATGGGTCTGTCCTGTGCAGTTCTAGGAGGTCCACCCTCCCAGGCTTTGCCTCCCCTCTTTAGAGAGGAGTAAGTTTATTGCTTACTGTCTGAGGCGCCCCTGCCGACGGGGCTGCCCAGGCAATATTTAAACCCCACTTTACGACCCGGGTCACATCTTACTTGTGGGAGTAAGATAAAAACTGGCCTGGTGCCTAACTCCTGGAGAAGAGTAAATCAATACTCTTAACTAGAATCATCTCAGTCACCACAATACCACATTTGCTCTAGGGGTCGTCATACTTTACACTTTGATCTTAGCCAAAAAACGGATTTTTTTCAGAATTTTTAAGAAATTTAATGGAGAATTGATAGATATCGACACTCCTACAGGCTCGAGCCGCAAGAGGGTCGGAATTTTTTTAAAACGTTAGGGAATTCTTCTTCTTTTTTTTCTTTTTCTGTTTTTTCCTTTTGCTTTTATGATAGTGACGCTACATAAATGAACTTGATGATGGTTCTTTGATACGACAGGGGCGCATTAGTATAAGTTTTCAGGGGCTTGTGTCGTATAGCACCCCTATGGAAAACACTTATTTGGGGCTTGTGCAGTTTAGTACCCCTATGGAATACGTTTTTAGGGGGCTTGTGCAGTTTAGCGCCCTATAGTAAACGTTTTCTGATGGCTTCTATGGAAAACGCTTTTCAGGGGCTTGTGCAGTATAGTGCCCCTATGGAAAAAAGTTTTCAGGAGCTTAGTATAGCGCCCTTATGGAAAAAGCTTTTCTGGGGATTTTGCAGTTTATGGAAAATGCTTATTTGGGTCTTGTGCGGTACAGCGCCCCTTTGGAATACATTTTTAGAGGGCTTGTGCAGTTTAGGACTCCTATGGAAACACTTTCTGGGGTACTTGTGCAGTATAGGTATATAGTATGCGCACCGGGGTAGAGATACACACGTATATAGGATGCACACCGGGGTAGAGATACACACGTATATAGTATGCGCACCGGGGTAGAGATACACACGTATATAGTATGCGCACCGGGGTAGAGATACACACGTATATAGTATGCGCACCGGGGTAGAGACACACACGTATACAGTATGCGCACCGGGGTAGAGACACACACGTATACAGTATGCGCACCGGGGTAGAGACACACACGTATACAGTATGCGCACCGGGGTAGAGACACACACGTATACAGTATGCGCACCGGGGTAGAGACACACACGTATACAGTATGCGCACCGGGGTAGAGACACACACGTATACAGTATGCGCACCGGGGTAGAGACACACACGTATACAGTATGCGCACCGGGGTAGAGACACACACGTATACAGTATGCGCACCGGGGTAGAGACACACACGTATACAGTATGCGCACCGGGGTAGAGACACACACGTATACAGTATGCGCACCGGGGTAGAGACACACACGTATACAGTATGCGCACCGGGGTAGAGACACACACGTATACAGTATGCGCACCGGGGTAGAGACACACACGTATACAGTATGCGCACCGGGGTAGAGACACACACGTATACAGTATGCGCACCGGGGTAGAGACACACACGTATACAGTATGCGCACCGGGGTAGAGACACACACGTATACAGTATGCGCACCGGGGTAGAGACACACACGTATACAGTATGCGCACCGGGGTAGAGACACACACGTATACAGTATGCGCACCGGGGTAGAGACACACACGTATACAGTATGCGCACCGGGGTAGAGACACACACGTATACAGTATGCGCACCGGGGTAGAGACACACACGTATACAGTATGCGCACCGGGGTAGAGACACACACGTATACAGTATGCGCACCGGGGTAGAGACACACACGTATACAGTATGCGCACCGGGGTAGAGACACACACGTATACAGTATGCGCACCGGGGTAGAGACACACACGTATACAGTATGCGCACCGGGGTAGAGACACACACGTATACAGTATGCGCACCGGGGTAGAGACACACACGTATACAGTATGCGCACCGGGGTAGAGACACACACGTATACAGTATGCGCACCGGGGTAGAGACACACACGTATACAGTATGCGCACCGGGGTAGAGACACACACGTATACAGTATGCGCACCGGGGTAGAGACACACACGTATACAGTATGCGCACCTGGGTAGAGACACACACGTATACAGTATGCGCACCTGGGTAGAGACACACACGTATACAGTATGCGCACCGGGGTAGAGACACACACGTATACAGTATGCGCACCGGGGTAGAGACACACACGTATACAGTATGCGCACCGGGGTAGAGACACACACGTATACAGTATGCGCACCGGGGTAGAGACACACACGTATACAGTATGCGCACCGGGGTAGAGACACACACGTATACAGTATGCGCACCGGGGTAGAGACACACACGTATACAGTATGCGCACCGGGGTAGAGACACACACGTATACAGTATGCGCACCGGGGTAGAGACACACACGTATATAGTATGCGCACTGGCGCGGAGATACACACGTATATAGTATGTGCACCGGCGTTGAGATATATATGTATATAGAAGGTGTAGACAGTAGTGGTACTTTTACTTGAAATATGTCATACTTTTTCCACCGAGCAACGGAAGTGGAGGGGTGGAGGAGAGGAGTCGACTCGGGAAGATACAGCTTTTGCTGAAGGCAACAGGGAGAAGGTTGCAATGGGGAGAGGGGCAGTGAAATGGGTCGACCAGCGAAGGAGGAGCCCCGGGCAACGCAGGGTACCTCTGCTAGTTAAGTATAATTGACAGTGCTATTTGTGTAGAATTATGATAAAACTTGCCTATTTTGATTAATTTATTCTCTTTTTAAAAATAAGTTTTAAGTCTTTTAGGCATTAGAGTCTCATTTAAAATTGATTTTGTTTAAGTTTCTAGAGAAGGGCTGGAATAAGATGGATATTTGTAAAAGGCTCCTGCCGCTCACTCCCCGAAGAGAAATTATGTGCACTCTCATATTACCCTCTAATGAGGCGGCTAAATTGCAAATATAAATGCTGCTTCTGTTTGTGTGTTTGAACCTTCAATTATTTCTCTTTCTGGTTGACTTAATAGACACAACATCTGTTGCTTTATGGGATCAACACAGCAGAAATTTGGACGGATTATTCCAGATGGAAACAGTCCTAACTCAAATAAACAAAAAGATAAATTGACACAGAATTCCATAGAATCGTTGAAGATTACATAAAGTGTGAATAATAACAGTCTATTGAATTGACACACACATTTATTTTTAGAAAACATCAAGCACTTTCAGACATGACATTTTCTGTCCTGTTCAATTCTCTCAATCTCATATAATATTTTGAATTTTTTAAAAGGGAAATTTTTCTTTTTATTTCTCGTCTTTTTTTCTTTTTCATTTCTCGTTTCTTTCATTTCTCCTTTCCTTTTTTTATTTCCTTCATTTTGTTAGTAGAACAAATGACAAAACGTCAATTTGGTATTCGTATTTACACTCTATCCTTTCCTTTCTCTCCTATTCTTTTTTCTATTTTCTCACTCTCTCTTTCTCTCTTCTCTTTTCTACCTCTCTCCCTTTTCTCCTATCTCCTCTCTCCCCTCTTTTCCCCTCTATCCTCCCCCCTTCCTCCTCTCTCTCCTTTATCCTCTCTCTCCTTTATCCTCTCTCTCCTTTATCCTCTCTCTCTCTCTCTTCTCTCTTCTCTCTCCCTTCTCTCCTCTCTCTTTTCTCTTCTCTCTACTCATCTCTCTTTTCTCATCTTCTATTTTTCTCTCTTGTCCTCTACTGCATATTATTATTCTTGGCCTTTTGGCTAAGATCAAAGTGTAGTATCTGTTCTGATGGATACTGCACCCATAGACTGGTAGTGTCTTGGCCTTCGGGGCTTGATTTATGCCGGTCTATGGGTCTGTCCTGTGCAGTTCTAGGAGGTCCACCCTCCCAGGCTTCGCCTCCCCTCTTTAGAGAGGAGTAAGTTTATTGCTTACTGCCTGAGGCGCCCCTGCCGACGGGGCTGCCCAGGCAATATTTAAACCCCACTTTCCCGACCCGACCTTGGGTCACATCTTACTTGTGGGAGTAAGATAAAAACTGGCCTTGTGCCTAACTCCTGGAGAGGAGTAAATCAATACAGGGAATAAATGAGATTTATTTTCTCTTTCACAATCCACTTTTTAGTTGTTCCCTTCGCCCAGAGGAAAGAATATACACTTTCTCTTCAGATGTTTTGTTATTAATAAGTTTTTACAGGAAATCTCCGGTGTTTATAGAATAAAAAAGATGAGACATCATCATCATCATCATCATTATCATCATCATACATTAGTGTATTTGAAATGTATCTTGGGTCGTTATTTTTTTATGTTAAACATCAGTTTCACTATTTTGTCAGCACAAATATCTTGGGAGATCCCAGAACTGGTCAATTAGTTAGCGTCATTCATTGCATATTCCATAATTTCCTTTTCCTTTCTTTCATTATCTTAGTAACAAAGCAAAACTGCTGAACTTATCCGAAATTCCATCCGATCTGCCAGATTACAGTTTCTCTTCATTTTCAAATTAAAAAAAAAATTGCTTTTTCATTTAATTTGTTTTTATTTTTACTACAATCTGGAAGCAATCAATAAAAAGCTGTGTAAATCAGAAATGTCTAGGATGTGTTGTTGACCATGACGTTTTCTTTGCAGACATTCGATGGCAGAATAGGATAAAAGATCAAGAGATTAGTCTCATTTCCAATTCCATCAAATGAGCATAAACATATTTAGAGGATGAAAAATAATGTCCAACAGAAAGGGTGAAGGAAATGAAAAAGGACTTTTCTACTAAACAATCTTATTTATAATTGCAAGATTTGCAATTCCTTCATCAGTTATGCCGATAGATTTTTAATTTAGTCAGACATGGAAGGGATCAGAGGTGGAGGGGGTTGCGGGTGGCACAAGCAAAATGGCAACAGAGAGAAGATAATAATGGAGATTCGGTATCTGTCTGAAGTTGAAACTATACTATTACATCGTTCAATGCTCAATTCACGGGGGGGGGGGGGGGGTAATATAGTATATGTCCTACACTCATCATACTATCCTCTCAGAGATTATCTTTTCCTTTCTTCTTTGAGAGGTGGGTAGTGTTATATATATATTCGTTCATCATGATACTATCCTCCCAGGCATTAGCCCCTTCTTTAAGGGAGAGCGGTGTGGTATATGTTTGTTAATCTTATATATTAGCAAAAATAATAATGAGTCTCCAGATTGTGATTTGAGTGAGTACTTGAAAAATTCAGTGGGTCTCAACTAAAGTTTCTCCAGATCAAATTTTATTTTTTACCATCCTGAAAAATATTTAATCCTAAAGTTGTTTTTTTATTAAAATAACAAACTCAAAATGAAACCATATAATCACTCTTAATCACAGTTCAATTAAGAAACTATGATTTTTTTAAATTTTGACAAAACAAATTTTTCTTTTTTTTTTCTATTTTTCTTTTTTTTAAATTCTCGCTGGACAAAGAAGATCTTGTCTGAAGTGAGATTTATGTTCCAACAATCTGAACATTACAAAATCGCACCCATCATCCAAAGAAATGTCATCAGATTTAAATTGAAAATGTTTTGGTTTGTTAGTCAATTATTTTGTAATTTCTCTTAAACAAAAGGATTTACCTTAGGAAAAGTGTGTATGTGTGTGAGAGGGGGGACGTTTTTCTTTCTTTCTTTTTTTTTGTCCATCTTTCTCTTGTTAGAAACACTCAATGCATATTATCAATTTTGTTAGATCAAAGAAAAAGGGGATTTTATTGTCCTGGAGACAGTAAAAAATTATACTGAGAAATTGGCTTATTTTGAATGGTTGAGGAGGGGGTGATACAAAATTTCTTTTTACTGACACTTTCTTTTACTAAATGTTTTTTTTTAGTTTTAAGACGTTACTACAAGAGGTTTGTTTTTGCTGTACATGTGGAATATGTTTTAGATTAGATTATTCTCATCTTGGATGTTATTCTCACAACGTTTCGGTGGATATAACCTCTGACTTTCTTCAGGTGCGGCTTGTCAAACCCAGGAATCTGAATTTCAAATGGAACTCTTTGAGGGTAGCTTGTTCTCATTCTGTCAGCCATCACCAGTTAGAAGTTTTAAGTAATTCTTAATTGTATTCTTAGTTATGCCCGTACTGAGGATTGAACCTTCAACTTCCAGAAGACTGTCACTTAGAACTGATTATTACTTAGCACTTTATCCGTTGCACCACAGGTCCACATAATGCAAATTATCAACCCTCATCAAAAAAATTCCTAAGCATAATGTTTTCGATTGTTAAGGCATTATATTCCCCAAGAAAGTGTTGTCGGTTTCATTCATCACTGTAAAGACAATTACATTAATTAACATATTTCTTTGCATTGTTGGCTGCTGTTGCTGTTGTTGTTGCTGTTGTTGTTGTTGCGAAATCAAGAAAATGGTGTTATTAGTCTGACACGTTTTCCACTTTTTACTGACAAATGGATGGACATTACAAAATTAAGTTCAGTTATACTTATATATAGTATATACCATATATACATCTCTCTCTCTCTCTCTCTCTCTCTCTCTCTCTCTCTATATATATATATATATATATATATATATAGTGTATACTACTAAAACTTTGTGGATCTTTTTTACTTTTGTACTGATGAGTCACCACTTACCAAGGCCAATGGCCACTCGAGGATAAGGGTCAATAAGATAGTCGGGTGAATGATGGATAACGCTATGAGGGAATTGAGAATGATGGGTGGGATGGGCAGAAATTAATTACTTAAGAAGACAACTCGACGTATTTGGTGACATTTGATTTAAGTCAGCTGGAAAGCAGCTGTGCGGTATTGTGTTCCACAGATGGGAAGTTCTTGGAAAGAAACTCTGTTCATGGAAGTTCTATTTTGTATTAGGTGCACAGAGGAAGAAGAGAAAGTTCCTTACAGTGGTTGTAGCTAGATATGTTCTCGCTGTGAATCTACAGGTGGGAACCAGAGATATGAGCTGAGTCGAACACCTACCATGAAAATAACGAGAGAATAGATCTCTTCTGTGTCGGGAAGAAAAGAGATTATCTCTGACTTGTTATCTTGCTTGCTTGTTTCCATGCACACTAGATGACCTTAAAAAAAGTTGAATGACACAAAGAGCGAACAATTAAAGAATTAGTGGGAGGAGGCGAATGGCATAAATAATTACGAGAGAGAGGGTAGGAGATAGGGAGGACGCAGAAGAGAGGGGGGGGGGAACAGCAGATGATAAAAAAGAATAATTATTATCAAGGAAGAAATATATTTATATACTTAAAAATTAGCTTCGTTTTTTTTTTTTCAAAAGTTGCCAAGTTCTACCATTCATTCCTTTTGTCGTCATCCATTTTCAAGTAAATACTTGTAAAAACATCATGATTATCAACCAATGTGAAACTTAAGAAATTATATATATATATAATTTCTTTTTGTTTTTTGTTCCCTCTGACACCCCCCCCCCCCCAGCCAATAACTACCCCTCCTTTCTAACAGTAGTTTAACTCTTTAACTTTTGAACTTATTAACTTTCTAACTTTACAACAAATCCACCCAATAGCATAACGCTTTGTTTTCTGTGCATCGGATCACTTTATTAACCCATAATTCCCTTAAATCATATTGAGAACTAATACTAGATTTTACTACACCCTTAATCCATAATTCCCCTTTTCTCCATGAACCGAAAATTTTAAATCTATTTTCAACTATTAGTAAACCTCATCTTAATACTTATCCATCGCTTTTTTCATCCCCTTTGAATACAATCCATTGAACCTGTTAATGCTATCCTTACCATTGACAATCTATTCCTTATAGATCTCATAGTTTTTACCTTTTATCCACGTTTCCTGGTTTTCCTCTATAAGCCTATTTGCCCCCCTTAAATCAATCTGTACTCAAAGTATTCGATGCTATATTTTCCTTGCATAATCAATCTAAACTCACCCCATAACCGTGTATATTGACCCCCCCCCCTGACTTAAGTACATAACCCCCCCTTTCCTAACATTAGTAATACCTTAAATATTATAATTAGCCCCCTCCCTTCAAACTCAGCTCCTATGGAAGTTTAAATTCCATATACTCGAATAAAACCTAGCATATGAAACCCTGATGCCTCTGGAGCTGATAAATAGTGTTTCAGTGATGTCATCTGTACATATAAACCACTTTCCATTTATGTCCCCAATCTTTAATTAACTGTGAAATCTACAAACTTCTTCAACCCTAAAATACAAAAAATGTCTGAATAGTTAATTCTTAAACACATAAACTTCCAAATCTCTAACCGGTTGAGCCCTAATCCCAATATGAACCCTTTTAAACCCACTAAATTTATAATTTTATCTTAATCATAGTGATTCAACAGGTTACCCATTTAGATTTTCAAGTACAACCGTAGCTGTCGTAATAGTAAACTAAGGCCTCGCCACTGAGCCGAGATTTTCTGGTGATGTCATTGGTCGTGGTTCTTCAACCTATTATCAATCAGGACTGGAAGTGAGCGTAACTAAATGCGCATGTGTCTATCTTTAATCAGATTCAGATACTCAACTGCATGAGATTTAATCATTCACTTGGAAATCATATTTAACTTGTCACTACTATTGTGACTTTATTCCCCTACCAAGAACACAACTACCCTAACCCTAAGGATTATTTATTCAGTTGGAAATCATTGTTAACTTGTTCCTTTTTTCAAACGTATTTTCCTTTTTTAAGCGAAATACCATTTTTTTAAATCCATTATAGCGTTTAAAAATTAAGACATTGCATTATATTACGACGGCCGTGATTAAAGTTCGAATTTCAAGTTTTAGAAGAATAAATTCGAATTTTAATTTGAGATAAAAAATACAATTTTAGACTAATTAATAAGTTTCATCCAACCCCACCCCCCAAAAAAAACCATGACTTTTAATTTATTAAATTTTTTTACTAGATTATAGAAAAACTTCGTTTTGCAAAAAAGCACAAAAAAAAAACACATTTTAATTTATTTCAATAAATGTTCTATTAATCATTTTGAATTATTAATTTTGTGTTACTTTAATGAATTCGTAATCTTTCATGTTTGATTTATTTTTAAGTTAAAAAACCCCAAAAAACATCATTTATTATAACATTGTAATAAAATATAGTTTTATTATTATTATGTTCATTTTATAACATTTTAAATTATAAAAAAAATCACTGTCAATTTAAGAAAGTATTTTATTACAATGTTTTGGCCAAAATGTTACTTTATTGAAAATAAACTTTGTTTTTCTTTCAGAAACTATATTTTATTAAATTAATTTATTAAAATGTTTTAATCTATTGGTCGTTATTAATGCAGAATTCAGGGGCTTTTTTTTTTGGTAATATGTGAGAACTATATTTTAAAAGATTTTTTTTATTAACATCTACGATGCTTTATTTTCATAAAAAAATACATTCATGCGCTTTTTTAGTAAAGGTGGTTTTTGTTATTTTTTTTTCTGAAATGAGAGCAACTCTTATCAAATTATTCAGCTAAAACCAATTATAATGAAATGTTCATATAAAGAATAAAACTCCCTAAGAAAAGGGAGTTGTATTCTTGTGTTAATAAACCAAGAGATATTCTCATACTAGTATTTTCATTCGATGTAGACCAGGTTGTCATAACAATCAACTCAAACATTAAAAATAACCCGGAAAGAACAAACTTATTTAAAGAATGAATATTAAATCAGGCAAATTATTTTTCAAAGAAAAATTTTCATGTTTTAAAAATTAAAAATTTATGAAAACACCATTTTATTAAGTATTAACTGAATGTTTGCTGTCTAGCCTATGCAAATTACACGAAATAATGCATTTGCATTAGGATTTCTAATAAAGTAACTGTGATCGTTAATTAATAAATACTGAAAATTTCATTAAAATTGGTTGATTTCCTGAACCCTCGGAAAAAGACCTAACTTTGAATAGACACTGAGTGAACAAAGTTGCATGTTCAAATTTTCAGGATTTCTTAGTTTTTATTATGTCGATCTGTGGTGCAAGTTACAACAAAATCTGAGGATATGGGTTTCAAAATCCTAAATTTCTGGATGATTTGACATGGAATTACCCCTAGTCGGTCTGCTCTATTCTGTATTCTGTTAGCATATCTTGTATGTACAAGATATATATGTCCAGAAATAAACTTATTATTTTAAAGACCTTCCACTCGGGTTATTTATCATTATATCTTCAACAAGATATATCAAAATACATTTGTCATTTTTACATTTTTTATTTCTTTTTTTTCATTTATTTCTCTCTCTCTATATATATAATACTGGCCAAACGAGTCACGGCTGGGATAATTTTACATTAAAATTGGATGCATCGTTGAACTGCTTTCATTCTTGTTCATTTATCATTGACAACAAATTCTTTTAATTATCTCCCTAGCTCTATCTACCTTACGTTGCCCAAAATGCAATGAATTTATTTTAAATAATTTTTATTTCTATGCACATTTTGAAACTCAAGATAGACAGCTCCTATTATATTCTTCTATTTAAAATGCTGATTTTCATTTATAGGTGATTCTTTAAAAATGCTTCTGTGCCGGACTAAGTCATTTAAAAAATAAATTGTAGCAAAGTACGTTATTATGTTGCCAATAACATAGTACAACAATAACAAATTAAAATTGGCTAACCAGAAGCAAAGTTTGATTTGTGTTTCGGAATATTTTAGATGAGGATAGATAATTTGTATTATTTGAATTATTTGAATTATTTGAACTACTGTTCTCATCTTGGATATTATTCTCACAAAGTTTCATCCAATGTAAACTTTTTTTAGATGCATCTTGTCTTGCTGAGTTCGACAAGACGCACCTGAAGCAGGTCGGAGGTTATATCAGTCGAAACGTGAGAATGACATCCAAAATAATACAAAGTTTGATTTCTCAGCTTAAATGCTATTTAGGTCTGACTTTGAAAATCTCACAAGATAACTTTATATGTTAAATAACTGTTACAGGTTGATTGTGAACAATATATCGTTTTTCATTAAAATTATTGAGGTATGTCTCTTGACGCCCGCACTGGTTTGCAGTGTTCTTTTATCTTTGTATGCATCAGGTGTGCAGGATTTATATCTAACATCATCTGTTTCATAATACAATTTGATTTCTAATCTATAAAGATGACGCTTCTTTGTAATAAACAAACATTTGGAGAGTAGTTAAATATTCTGGCAAGTTGTTTTTATTACATTTTCAGTTCAGACTCTGTGTGATCACTAGTAGATAGTTATAACAGATGAACATAGGATCTGAATACAGTTTACCAAAAATAAAATATTAGCTGGAAATCATCTATTAACATTGTTCATGATTGAATATGTGCAATTCATTATAAAACTGGCAGCAAAAAAAAGTCTAGTTAATGTTTTAGTGATGCTGTCTTTATAATAATCTTATCTGTGTATCTGTCGTCATTCAGATGTTTGGAAGGGGATAAAGTTTTCATGAAAGGTGGATATGCTGATTGTGCTCCTCTGAGCAGTCCATATTTAAATCGTCCATTACCAACTTAATGAGCTCTTTTGTGGTTTAACCGGATCCCAGAACTTAATTAGCACCATTTTCTAACTCTTTGCAAACAGGTCTACCACCATTGCAAAAGATTTTCTTTCGTCGAAATAAATTGCCAGCGATTGAAAACCTAATCTATTATATAAAGGGAAATCATAATTTTGTGTGTCTGACCAAAAGTTAGGAGACTACACAGGATACATTCCAAACCTTACACTACCGGATTCAGTGTGACCCCAACCTGGTTATGGTAAAAAAAAAGAATACTGTAATAATAATCATTCCTTTCGGATTATCAGGGACCAAATTAGTGCATGGTGTGGAGTGAAGTCCATTTTTACTGGTAGTTGTTTTAAAACAGTAGTCAGTCATATTTCTTTTTCTTTCTTGCTTTCTTTCTGTTATATTGAACCATTACCAGAGCAGGGGAGGGGGGGGGGTCGGTAGAACAGAGATAGAAACAGCTTAAAAACTGTTTTATTTTGTTACCAGGCAACGCCGGGTAAATTTGTTAATCTACTTTATTTCACTCATAATCAAAGTTGAATATCAAAGAAGCAATCAATTATAGAATTGGCAGGTGACTCCACTGTAAACAATCAGATAGTGATACATTATGTTAGATATTTTTGATTAATCACTTGAGTGTTGTTTTCAAAAGAAACAATTGAGTAGAGAAAAAAAATAGTTATAATAAATGTATATGTTGCATTGAGCATATTTAAGTTTTCTGATCTGAAATGGGTTTATTGAAAATAATTCTGTACATGATAAAAGGATCAAATAACTTTTTGGTTGATTTTCAATTACATTTGAGAAAAAAAATCAACGTTATGAGGGCTCTCTCTCTCTCTCTCTCTCTCTCTCTCTCTCTCTCCCTCCCCCTGTTAGGATAAATTGTGAATGTATAATACACCGTTTCCAGGTAAAAGACCAATATCTCTATTTATATAAAGTTAGATATATGTTTATATATTTCTATGTACGGGATTCACTCCTAAACTAATTAACCGATCATCATGAATTTTGGAATACAGTTGATAGGCGTAGGGGTAGTTAATGTAAGCTATATTTAGTTTAATGTGTTTCATGTAAAGAGAGGGTGAAATACCATCATGAAAATTCAGATAACTTTGATTTTTGTGAAATTTTAATAGGTGGTATTAGATTTTAATTAATAAATATTCCCAAAATTTCAGTTTCTTTGGAATATTTTAAAGGATTTTTAAGGCACATAATATGGGTACAAATTTGATATGAAATCTCATTTGAAAATTAAAATATTTCAAATTTGAATTAAATTAGATCCATAGTCATTAGATCCCAATTAAACCAGATTCCCTGAATTTCAATTTGTTTTTATGATCTTAAGCTTTACATTTTAGACATTTTCTAGAATCAATCTCATATAATGGATTTTGATCAAAATTAGAATAAGAATTCTAGACGAAATCTTTGTAAGGGGGACATAAAAGTGGTGCAGAACTGTTCTGTTTGGGGAATTAATTTTACCTGTCTTTGGATGGGTTTTCTACTACTATATATATATGTATATTCAGAAAATGAGAAAAATAGTTTGTTTTTTAAACCGCAATAGATCTTGTCGAAAAAAAGTAGGTGTCAAATATATGAGCTGTCAGTTTGTCCCCTATGATTCTGCACCCACACATCATGTTGTATTCTGGGACGTTTCCATTTGTTTTGCCTTACATTCATGTTGCATATCATATCCACCTTCTTCGTGAACACAATGAAAATACATCAAACACAATCTTGTACTTTTAATCATTTCAAACATTTTCCATCTAATTCTCTTCACACAGGCTCATATTGAATGACTTGATGTAATGTAAGATCGAAACATGATTGCATTTTTGTAGCCATCCAAATCCATTTTGATAACCTTACTTTATTATATAGCTCTACAAAGTTTTGTATTAAATGCTGATAAATATTAATTTCATATTAAATTATATTTATTTGGTTTGTGACTTATTATCATATTCAGTTTAACGTCCATTTTTACCTGCTGGTATGTGTTGGACGGCTTTTAGAAATTGACCTTCAAACTAACCCATCTCTAGCCAGGTCTTTATTTAGCCCTCTTTCTCTCAAATCCATCCCTATCACTTTCCCCCATATTTTCCATGGCCTCCTCCTGTGGGTTGACACTGCTACCCCAATCGTTCTATATCTACTAACCCAAGAACTCTCATCCATTCTTTCAATGCGGCCATACCATCAAAGTTTACTGTTCTGCATGCATCTCCCTATACTGTCCATATTTAATCTTCCTCTGAGGTCATCAGATCTAAGCCTGTCTGTAAGACTCGCATTACACATCCATCGAATCATTCTCATATCATTTATCTCCATGCAACACATGTCCTCAACTGGCCAGGTTTCACTTTCATACATCATCACACTGCGTACACATGCCTGATAGACTCTTCCCTTGGTTGATAGTGGTAACACTCTGCTGGTTAGTAATGGCAAACGTTCCATGCATTTACTTCATCAACCCTTAATTCTTGCTATCATACTAGCACCTGCTCCCCCCTGTGCTCCAATGGTGTCACGAAGGTAACAACACTTCTGAACAACCTCAATAGCTTCGTCATCCAAATATATTTTCTTCACATCTGAGTTCTCATCTGTCTCCATTGTTTTACACTCAAGCTGGTTATCATCTCTCAACCTACCAGTAATTCTGCTGCACTTCTTATGTACCCAATTACTATAAAATGTATACTTGTGTCTGTTGTAGTTTTAGAGTACTCAATGTATTATATATAATTATCCATCATCTGTATGACTCATCAGTGTAGCTAGACATAGTGAGATTCAAAATTGGGACCCGTATTGTTGGCGTCTGATGCTCTATCCACTGAGCAAGCGAAACTGCTACTGAAAGTGGAAGAAATATTGAAATCATACTGATATATAATGAAAAATAAAAATGCACTTAGCAAATTATTGCAGTTTCATGGTTTCAACTGACACTATTACATCATCTCACAACAGCTGTTTCATGATGTATAAAATGATGGATTAGTTTGTGCAAGTTTGCTCTTACATTCATAATAGATATTCTTTTTACAATAATTATAATTGTTAATACGTGTCCCCTAGGAGTGCTGCTGCTACTTGACCTCCTGGTTCCGACACGTTGAAAGGAATCGGATTGTGGCATTTTATAAACCACACGCATAAAATGTTGTAGACATTGTTTATTCTACCATATCAGATTTGGCTTGGCTGGCATTTTTAGTTGCCTGTAATTATCAAGAGAGCATTATAGAATTGGACATTTTGTGAAGTCAGTCCAAATCGTTTTATAAAATGTCAATTCATAATTTCTGAAGCCTTCCTGTTTATTCTACAAGTAATTGGTGAATAGCTTCATTATGATGTAATGCATATAAATTAAATGGATATGATGAATGCACAAAAACTTGTTTTATTGTATTGAGATCTTATACGGCCATGGAAATCGCTAACGTGGATGTTGACAACATAGTGATCATCACTGACATAGTTCCAACCAATGTCATATTCATCACTGCTTAAGACCATTTGAGTCAAAATGTTTAGTGAACACACAGAGAAATAAACGCATATTTATTTTCATATTTTGTGCTTTAATAGAAATTCAAGTTTGTTGCTAGGTTACAAGTCTTATTTTCTACATTAGGCAATTTTTAAAAAAAGTCACTTTTTATAGAAAGAAGAAAAAATACCCCCAAAACAACAATAGAATTTTTTAAAAATTTAATGGTTGTAAAGTTATCACAAAAGAGTGATAATGTTTTCTTTACATTTTTTGTTTTCATTATTATCATGATTTCTTATGACTTTAGAAGAATATTAAATCTGAACAGTATAGGGAAATGTGTACAGAGCAGGAGACTTTGTTGGTTTGGTCACATTAAAAGAATGGATGAGAGTTCTTGGCTTAGTGGATCTATATCCACTAACCCAAGTTAAGATAGCAGGTCCAGTTTACAGGGGAAGGCCAAGGAAAAATGGACTTGAGAGAAAGAGGAATAAATAAAGACCTGGTCAGAGATAGGTGAGTTTGGAGGTCAATTTCTAAAAGCCGTCCAACACTAGCTAGCATGTTAAACGGGTGTTAAACCGAATATGATGATGATGGTGGTTATCATCATCATCATCTTACTCACCCAGGTTTGTCACAAGAGAAATTATCAGTGATCTCTCACTAGCAAAAAAACAGGTGGTGTTCCCTGGAGTTTGAGTGAAAAGTTTCCACTTTTTTTTCTTCAGAAATCTCTACTTCTTTCCATCAGCATTGCAATTCACTTGCTGTTCTCGCATCAGCTGTTTCATGGTGTGTAAAATGGTTTATTAGTTCGTGTATGTTTGCTCCTGCATTCATCATAGATATTCATTGTGTCCTTTTTGATAATTGCTGAGTTTTCTCTGGAATTTAAGCTTCCTCACCATTCTAGAACTCTACTTACCTTATCAGTCGAGGTCTGGATCGTGTTATTCCTCTGTGTTTTCACCCTCTCAGATCCCACAGTATTACTGTCTGGTACCAACCAATTTATTTTTACTTATATTTCTACCAAAACAGAGTTTCCGTTGGGTTTGTCAGTATATTTCATTCATCCATCTAGTTGTGCTATTTTTATTTCAACCTCACTCTGGTTGCTCTTGCCTATGTCGGTTCGTTTCTGCACTATGACTTTTTCTTAGTGCCGTGCATTGTATGCTGTCAATCCTACCTTTAATTCCAATTTCTCTTACTTTTTCCCCAATATTTAAAAAAAACTGTTCCTAGTGTTCCTACAATTGTTGGTATTACTACCAAAGTAATATCTTTATGTCCTATATCGGAATAGGCGCATAGAAAATGACAATGGTTTCTTCATGTCCCCTTCAGCACTCTGGAAAAGTTCCATGTGGTTACTTAGATTTTCTGTCTCCTTCAGTTTCATCCTGTGATCAGCTGAAATTACCAAATCTATTATTTGGCAGGCTTTGTTTCTTATTGTTGACTATTATCTTGTCTGGTTAGATGGGTTTGTCTGTTTGAATTCCAAAGTCTCAGAGGATGTTATGCTTTTCACTTTCCAATATGCCTCCAGTTTGTTTCTCTACCATTTGTCTGTGTTCAAAGTGTTTGCACAGTTTCCAGTTGACTAGTTATTTCTAATTTTATATTATTATGGGACCAGCTGGCGCATTCACTTATATAGTTTACCGTTTCGTCTCTTTATCCGCAGAGTCTACATTTGCTTTTTTCTTATCTATCTTAGCTTTTATATCGTTGGTTTTAGTCATACTGTCTTGAGTGGTTGTTAGTAGTGATTTTGTATATCTTTTCAAATTCCTTTTCACAGTCATGCCCATCTTTACTCGTGTGCAGTTTCTTTGGTCTGCCTTATAAATACTTTATGTAGTTTCTTCTTTTCCCATGTATTATTATACGTACATATTTGACCCAGATAATTAAGCATTTAAATTAACATCTATTAATTAAGGAAGTTTGTCTTAAATTGTGAAAATAACTGCTTGTTAGAATTGATATTAGTATGAATAGCATTAATATTTTACAACTAAAGTTAATAATAGTTAATGGTAAAATTCTTATATTTTTATTTTATAATTGAAGAAAAATTAGTTAATTATATTTTTTAGTAATTTACAATTAAATAAAAATCTTTTGATTATAATGAAAAACGAACTTTCCATTTTATATTTAATTATAAAGTTTTGAATTACATATTTTATCTTACAAATAAAATAATTATTTTATTTTACAATTAAAATTAGTTCAAATTGTTTTAATTTAATTGTCATTATTTTATGGTTAAAATAAGTTTATAAATTAATTGTTTATTGTTTTTAGATTAAAATACAAAAAATATTATTTTACAAGTAAAATAATATTTTTTGTATTTTAATCTAAAAACAATAAACAATTAATTTAAAACTTATTTTAAATTAATTGTTTTTAGATTAAAATACAAAAAATATTATTTTACAAGTAAAATAATATTATTTTACAAGTAAAATAATATAGTTGGTTGTAAGTTTTAATTAAAAAATGTTTATGATTAATATATTTGATTTTAATTTTACAATTAGAATAATTATCGTTAATATTTTACAATTAAAGTTAGATAATCAATTCTAAATGTTGTATAATTTTTATTTGTTTATTTAATTTATATGTAATAATTCACACACACACATAGTGCAGATTTTAAAGATTTAGATTAATTTAAAATAGAGATCCAGTCTTAAATAATCAAAATGAATAGTCATAATCTCCCTTTTTTTGCTCACTCTTTCTCTGGCTCTCTTTCTTCTTGTTCTCTTTCTCTCTCTTTTCATCTCTTTCTTTGAATATTAAATGTGTGTGAGAATTAACATGAACACTGTGACACACTGAAAATAAAATGTAAGAACTACCAGTTGACTACTTATCTTTAATCAACCAACAGTTTGACTAGCTGGATTGTATCATAAGAATAAACACTGAACAAATATGACTTTTTTATTTCAGGAAACATGTTGATGTTTTTGCAAACATTTTGATATTGATAACACAACGTTTGTGAAAGACAAACAGCCCAGTTGACTGAGGGTGGGATAAACAATTTTTATATGCAACTATTTGCAAAATAGTACTTGGTGAGGGGTCTTTATACCAGTATACTCGTGCCATCAAAAATAATGGAAAATATTGAATATCTTTACAGACAAGATGTTTTCAGTACGAAATTGAGGTTTTTAGAAGAACCGGTTTTGTCAAATGATTTTTTATCAGGCACTGGAATTTGTTGTTTTTCCATTAATGGCTTCTTGTTTTAATTTTTCTATTGCCTCATGTTTCAAGGTGATACAATGAGTATTGTTTCTCTATTTGCTGTTGGCACCCTGGCATTTACTGCTATATATGAATGTGGTACAGTTGCATTTCAATTTCGGTTTTTAATGACTGCAAATACAAACTAACTGTACATTTAATGAGCAAATCCAATCCATTTCACTACAATTGGATTTTAATCCAAGTCTGCAATGTTATCTAAATTCCCATTCCCTCTACATTTGAACTGAATGCTGCAAACAAGTCAAAATGAGAAGAAAGCAAAAAGGGAATTATCTTGATTTGGGAATGGGTTACATTTTCTTCAGGGTTAGATGGTCAAAGAATGAATGTTTGTAAAAGAAAACAAAAACGGTAGTCTGACTCAAGGTTTCTCAATGGGAACCATATTGCCATTTTGAGAGCCAGGAGATATTTTCAAGAGTCACAAGGTCAAATTTGAAAAATAGGAGGTCATGAAGAATCACAGAAAATTTAAGAACACAGAATATAGATATGGGGTATTTCATAGTTGACATTTTAAATGAAAATAAGATTTATTATTAAGTTAAATATTAAATTAATTCAAAAACCCGTTTTTCTAATATTTTTCCTCTTATGTAAAATGCGTTTTTTGAGTTTTGCATTTCTTAAAATGTAAACCTTTTTTTTAATCAAAAAATGTTTTCACCAAATTGTTATTTAATTTTTAATTTTTTTAAATTGTTAATTTGTAATTTTTACCTGCTAATAAATCGATATATTGGGTAAATAGATGAGTTCATTCAAATAAAATATTATTCTTTGATTTACAACTGGAGTAAGTGTTTTAATGTTATGGTACTATCCAAACAAACTCAATCTCATATGAACGGGCCATAAAGTTGAGGGAGATCAGAAAATAAGGTTGAGAAACTCTGGTCAACATTCAATTCCAAGAAAATTAATTTCTGCTACTCACCTTTTCAAGTGTCCAAAGTGAAACGAGTTTGTTGGGGTGGAGGGCATGAAAAAGAATAAGAAAAAGACAAAAATAAATGACAAAATAAACAGAAACATGTTGTGCTTGTTGTGAATGCAAACCAATCTGCAATTCCAACATCAAGTACAACAATTCAATTGTGTAAAACTTATTTTTCATCACCGAAGACATCTATTATAAAATAAAAACGATATTTTCTTTTAATATAAAGAAAATGATTACTTGCAATAAACAGAGGTGAAGAGTGGAGTGAACAATTGAAGTTTTACTCCATGAAATTCGTCTCATGTATTAATAGGGGTGAGACGTAATGGCCAATGAGAGTTGAGAACATGCGTTGAATGGAGATAAATGATATGAGAATGATATGGTGGATGTGTAATGTGAACCTTAAATACAGCCTTAGTTATGATAACCTTAAATCTTGACAGTCTAAGGAGATGTGTGCAGAACAGGAGACTTCAATGGTATGTCCACATTAAAAGAATGGATGAGAGTTCTTGGATTAGTAGATATAGAATGAATAAGGTGGCAGGTTCAGTTCACAGAGGAAGCCCAAGGAAAACACAGGAGGAATGTATTTAAGAGAAAGAGGGATAAATAAAGACCTGGTCTGAGATAGGTTAGTTTGGAAGCTAATTCCTATTGCCAGCATGTAAAACGGCTGTTTAACCAAATATGATGATGATGGTGGTGGATCTGTTTGTCACATTAATTTAATGTAAATAGCCCCCTCCCTGACAATCTTTATTTACATTCCAAGTCATATTTGAAATAACAAATAATTTCATGGAAAAATATGCATTAAAAATGACCCTCCCTTCTACTTACATTTAAAAACCACAAGTGAAAAAAGTCAGAGGGTCCTATTCATGTTGGTAAACTGACCGCAACTCCCTTTTCTAAACATTTAATATATATGATTTTTTACTTTTTTATAATCTAAAAATGTGGTGTTTACTTTATAGCATTCCTCAAAAGTTCAAAAAATTTGGGCGTTATCATGAACACCCCCACCTGACCCCTTTTTTTCATATTTTCTCTTCCTAACCCTAACTCTAACCCACCCGACCATTTTTTTTTCATATTTTCTCTTCCTAACCCTTACCCACCCTTTTTTTTCATATTTTCTCTTCCTAATCCTAACCCACCCTTTTTTTCATATTTTCTCTTCCTAACCCTAACTCTAACCCACCCGACCATTTTTTTTTCATATTTTCTCTTCCTAACCCTTACCCACCCTTTTTTTCATATTTTCTGTTCAACAGTTTTTATATACATTCTTTTTGAGTCTCTTTAATTTAATTTTCTTTAATGTCTTTCAAGTATATCGTTCAAAATATGCACATAAACACTCTAAACAAGAGTTAAAGTTACAGAACTATTACAGAGCAGCACCCCCTCCCACTTGTTTATATACAAAGCCACATTTACTTTCTTTTGTTTTTTTGTTGTTCAAATAAAAATGTCAGTTTTTTGGTTTTTTTAGGAAAGAAAATGCAAGTGTAAAAAAATATTTTATTGATGATTTCTATTTATTTATTGAGTGTAAAAATATTTCTGAGATAATTACAAATATCAATCATCAACTTTAAAACACAGACAGCTCAATATATCGTGAGATAGAGCTTATATATATGTATTTTTGACGATTTAAATTATTTTCAAATCATATTGCAAATAAAGAGTATACACAAATGTATTAATGTTGTTTACAGCTGTTTCAAAACTCTCTCTCTCTCTCTCTCTCTCTCTATATATATATATATATATATATATATATATATATATATATATGAGAAAGAGAGAGAGATAGATATATAGCATAGAAATATGTCTGTGAATATTTTTATACTACTACTAAGCTTGAAGTAAATACTGAAACAAATATATACATAATATATTATAAGTATAATAACAGGGTTACCCAGGGTTGTGAGAAATCTACCCGACATAGACAAAGAGAGGGGGGGGGCATGTATACACTTTTTCAATAATTATGAATGTAGAGTTATCTTCCCTGGCTATGCATTGTATTTTTGCAAAAAAATGCGCCATCTTGGTTGATATGACAAGGATATATGAAAGCATGTTAAAAATAAGAATTTGGAAAGCTACCATCTAATTATATAAATATTTTCTTCAAATATAGTAACAGTTATGGAAACAGAAATGTATGGTAGTTTGTTGTATTGTTTTGTTTAGAACAAACGGCAATGAGCGCATGTTTGCATGTGAAAATAATTTGATCTGCAGAACAACCTACATGCACACGTCTTATGAGTAATTCTTTTGCAAGTTTTTTTAAAGTTTTAAATAATTGTAATTTATGTAATTTTCATTTGGGAAATGTGTAACTGTAAAGCGCATTTTTTGTCTTAAAAGTAAAGAAATAAAATCCTAATTTTCTGCTATTCAACTAGACCATCTGAATTCCTTTAAAGACGAGTAAAGCTCATTTTTAATGTGTGTTTGAATTCTAGCCAGAGATAAAATTTATAATGGGTAACAAAATCACCTGAAAATGAAGTGTTTATATAAATAAAGGAAAATGTGTAAGTACTTACCCAGTAATCATATTTTTGACAGCATATTCTTTATATTTAACACAGATCTTTCATTGACTAATCACCAAAGATAATTAATCAATGAAAATTATTGGTGAATATTGGGAATTGTAAAGAAAGTATCATGCAAAATATAGTATATAATCGATGAAATTGATTGGAATTTCAATTTTTATTTTTTAAGAATATAAATTGATAATTTCCGTAATTGACTGACTAGTCAGAATCATTGATTTTGTAGAAATTGACAGACAAATTTATTATTATTATTATTATTATTATTATTATTATTATTTACTCACTAGGAGTTATCACACTGGTCATCGTCAGTGATCGCCCACTGCCGACAACCTGTGGTATTCCCTGGAGTCTGAGTGACAACAAGTCTCCTCAGACTTCCAGTATGCTCCACCTCTTTTCGTTCATCACCGCTGATGACCTTGCGGTAATCGCAACAGCCACCTACCAACGATTTCCCGCTGATAAGGGCCATTGGTCCCCTCTGGGGCCCGAGTGGCAACAAGCCTCCCCAAGGTCCCAGAGCTGTCCGCGCTCTTCCAGTGAAGGTCTGGTTTGCGTTTTCCCTCCTCGACCCTCTGTCCATAATTTTCGTGGCGTCAGCCTATGCTTGCACCTCTCTCGTGCGGTTGTATTTTCCCCGGTTCTGTTGTCTTGTGCTTCCATGTGTTTGTTCTCCATTCGTTGCTTATGTGGGTTGGTTTCCACATTCGAGGACATTTCTCACGATTGTAGCTGTTTGGATAATTACTGTCCTTTGTATGATCTCAGTTATCCCTTTGATTCCTATTTCTCCTAGTCTTTTCTCCATGTTTTTGGGGACTGTTCCTAGTGCTCCTATGATTATTGGTGTTATACTGACTTTCTTCATGTTCCATATTCCTTTCAATTCTCTGGCAAGTTCAGTATATTTGCTTCTTTTTTCCGTCTCTTTGATCTTCACTCTGTGGTCCGCTGGAACGGCAAAGTCTACAATTTTGCAGGATTTTTCTTCCTTGTTGATTATTATCATATCCGGTCTCCTTGCTGTTATGGGTTTGTCTGTTTGTACATTCATATCCCATATGATTTTGTGTTTTTCGTTTTCTAGTACAGTTTCTGGTTTGTGTTTGTACCGTTTTTTTGCATATTCGAAATTCAGTTGTTTGCACATTTCCCGGTGTACTTCTTTCCCCACGCTGTCATGTCTGTTCTTGTATTCCCTTTGTGCGAGCTTGCTGCATTCACTTATTATATGATTTATTGTTTCGTCTCTTTGTCCACACAATCGGCATTTGCTGTTTTCCTGGGTTTTATCTATCTTTGCTTTAATAAAGTTTGTCCTAATCGCATTGTTCTGTGCGGCTGTCAGCAGAGATTCCGTTTCTCTGTTCAAGTGTCCTTTTCTTAGCCATGCCCAGCTGTTTTCATTGGCTTCATCGCTTGTGAGTCTTATAAAGCGTTCATGTAGTTGTTTTTCTTCCCACTTTTCCTTTCTTGTCTTTTTGTTTCTGGGTTCAGTACTTCCGGGGTTGTTTGTTGGGCTGGTATCTCTTGCTGTGGTGATCAGTCTTTCCTTGTTCTGGGTTACATATTTCTCCAGCTCTTTTTTGGTGTCTTCCACACAGTCTTCTATACTTACCGGTCCTCTACCTCCTTCATTTCTTTTCATGTAGAGTCTGTCCGTATCGTCTTTTGGGTGCAATGCATTGTGTATAGTCATTAGTTTTCTAGTCCTTTGGTCAAGGTGCCTGAGTTCTTCTTTGGTCCAGCCTATGAATGGTCCAGAGTATCTTATTAGTGATACAGCCCATGTGTTTATCCCTTTTACTAGGTTTTATTATTATTATTATTATTATTATTATTATTATATTGATATATATTATATATTAAACACTAATATATATTTGTTTTATACGACTAAAGCTCTCTGGGCTTTGCTTGCTTGTTTGTATCTTGTCACTGTGCACATTCGGTGACATCAGAAAGAGGTATGGATGATAGAAAGCTACCATTCATCCTTTATGACATCATCCATTTTCAAGTATATATATATGGATTTCTTTCTTGATAATCATCTGAAAGAGAGGGGGATATTTAATAATATCATAATCATCATCCATGATAAATCCATGATAAATACTGGCACAACAAGTCATTCATATATATATATAAGTAGACTGTTTTTTTCCCCCTGGAACTTTAACTACACTAGAAAAAAAAAAATGCATCATACACTACGAAACTCACCACTTCATTCACCTACTTTACTCGAGCGTGTTTCAATAAACTTTCATCTAATATCATCCTCAAACATTTGTTGCGGGAGGCACCGACCGACCGACCAACCAGTTGGGGTTAGGTGGTTGATCTTTCAATCGGCCCCCACAACTAAGAAAAGGCATGGACACAGGCAAAGAATAACGGCAATGGCAAAGAAGAGATGACAAACAACTGGTGAACAGTTTCAAAAAAGGTGTTGTTTATTTACCATAAGGAAATGGTAACCAGAAGAAGTGAATTGAGATTTGTGATGACGTCACTGGACCAGGAAAGATCCGGGCAGGATGGAGTGACGTAACTGGTGGCAGCAAACTGGATCGAAAAGGAGTGGTGTCGTTGGTGAGAGTTGACAGGCACATTTGTGGTTTGCTGGCTGGGAAAGAAAGAAAGGAAATTCGCCGTAGTTTGTCGGATTAGCCCTGATAAGGGCTGTTTAAATAAATATCGCAGTAGTCCTGATAAGGGCTGTTGGAAACGCAGGTGCAGGAGAGTGCTGGCGCAGGAGTTCAGGACTGCAGGATGCTGGTGCAGGAGTCAGAGCTGCAAGGTGTTGATGCAGGAGTCAGAGCTGCAAGGTGTTGATGCAGGAGTCAGAGCTGCAAGGTGTTGATGCAGGAGCCAGAGCTGCAGGGTGATGGTGCAGGAGTTCAGACTGCGACTGCAGGAACTCAGACTGCCGGCGACTGGTCCATCAATGGACCAAGTCGGACGTGGCGGCCTCCTGACCCCCGGGCTGAACTGAAAATTTGAGCGAGGAGCTAGAGATCTCATGAACGTTATGTCAAGTTACTTTCGTCGGTCCTGTGAAAGGGATTAATTTTTGACAAATATATTCCAAAAGAATCTCTAGCTGTAAAACCTAGTTGACAAACTCCTTGAAAGTATTAGCACGGTTATCCGCATAGTTGCCGAGATGCTTGTGTATCCTTTTAAGAAAAATATTCACCGGCCGATTTTTGCTGAATCATTGTTTACAAAAATGGCGATTAAAAATTGGGTATTTCCAATCTTCTAAAAATAACGTTAAAGCACAGGGAGCAGCCAGTACATTTCCATGAAAAAGGGTTAAGAGAAAACAGCTGCTGCTGATGTCCAGATCGTGACAAAAACAAACAGTGACTTCTGCTGCTATCGTTTTTCCAAAATGGCGGCTTTTTAAAAAATGTAAACAACGTCGCAGTGTTGTTGAACCGCGACACATTAAATACTATTATTAGACCCCTATGTCTGACTCTCTCAAATCCAAACAGAGGGTAGCATACTCATTTTTCCCTAATATTTTACTCCTACCACAGAACTCTTACACACCTTAGATAATATTATTTTTTTTTTTAAATCATCAAAACATACTACTTATAACATAGGTATCATGAACTTAATAAGAAACGCTCTCTTCATAAGATTACACGAATAACAGAATACTGAGTTTGCGCTTAACAATTTCTTACTAATTTACCTAAATGTATGCATATTCTGGAATTTCAGAATCAATAAACAAACGCCTCAACTTTTCACCAAACTCGATTCAAAATGGCGCCCTCTATCCACTTATGTTCAACACAATTTTACTTCAAATTCTTCCATTTTTTTTTCTTTTCAAGTTATAAATTATTATCATAATTTACCATTTCGTCCATATAACCTTCAGTACTCACATTCATGACATTTTAAAGCCTTCAACATCATTTTCGAACACATAACAGTGTAATGGCCAGCGTAGCCTTCGATTCAATTGTTTACCAGACTTTTACGGTAGCCCGTAAACACTTTCTTGACGCTGTCAGCTACAAATTAACATCCTAACATTATTCCTGATATGGGAGCCTCTATGTTCACTTTTTTAAATACATTACCTGCTAGAATTCTCATCTTAACACTACTGTAAGTGTTCACTCTTCACAACTTTTCAGTACATTCTTTACGCTTCATAAATAACGTCTTCGTACAACAAAATTATTTATTAAATTCTTTAACCAAATCGATCAATTCTTCTCCATCAGTAAAATGTTTTGCTTCCGTCCATCCATACCAAGCTAACGTTTACACGATAACATTATTCAGCAACATGATTCCGGATGCAATACAGTCAAGCTAAGTTCATTTCGAACAAGTTTAATATTACAAAACAAATACTAATTACATTGATTTTCATTACTAAATATTACAACGTACATCACATTTTTACAGCTTTTTCTTTTCATAACAAAACCTTTTCATACAATATGTTATAAATTTTGCTAGCATTTCACGTACGATACCGACATTTTTCCTTTCTACTTCTACATAACTTTTACTTATTCTATTCTGCAATGCTACTTGCCTCAATCTTTTCTCGGTACTTCTGCAGTTTACAGACCGTGCTGAAATAATTACGTTACTCTTTGCATACCAATTCTTAACATGGGAAGGAGGGGGAAACACGGTGCGGGTCCGTAAATTGCAGTATCCTTTTCTCTCCTCGATCAGACTGCAACAATTTTTCTTTTGGGCTCAATCTAAAGTACTCCTTTTTGCCAGGAGATGGATTTTCCCCAATGAAATATGTTAGCTATTCTGTACTTTCACTATACAATTTAATAAACATAAGATAGCATAAAAAATGGATTTTAAATTGGAAATCCTATCTAAAAGGAAAAAACTATCTAGGTCCGTAATCTGCAGAAGTATCCTTTTCTCTCCTCGATCAGTGAAGGATAAATCCTTCTAGACTGCAACAATTTTTCTTTTGAACCCAATCCGAAGTGCTCCTTTTTGCCAGGAAATGGATTTTCCCCTTTTGTCTAACTCTGCCCTTAATTGAAATATTAGCCAATTGATATAAGACATTTAAAAAAAAATTTAGGATTTCTCCACTGTTAACTATTCAGCACTTTTACCATATTGTTCCTATTTACTTGCCTCCCCACAAGGGCGGAGTTAAACATATGGTCGGTTTTTAATTGGGGAAATACATCTCCCTACAAAACGGAGAATTTCGGATTGAGACAAAAATTACAATTATCACAGTCTAGAAGGATTTCTCCTTCACTGACCTAGGAGAAAAGGGTACTTCTGCAGTTTATGGACCCGGACCGTGCTATTTTTAGATAGGATTTTCAAGTTAAATTCAATTTTTACAGTATCTTGTTGATTAAATTGTTAGATGAAAGTACAGAATAGTTAACAAAGCTCTTCTCCCCATGTTAAAATGGGTTTGTAAGTAATAATGTTATTATTTGAACACAATTTGAAAAGTTCAGAAGTACCGAGAAAATATTAAAAGATGCTGCACTTCAACGTTAATTCTATTTTGAAAAGTAAAACATAAATTAAAAACGGTATTCATTAAAATCAAGACCAGAGTTAGTAATGTGGGGAAAATCTATCAACGTTAATTCAATTTTGAAAAGTAACAAAATAAAAATAAACCCAAAAGAAAAGTATTGTATTCAGTGTGAGGGGCATAAAAATAAGCACACGATTCTCTTTATTTTTAAATACTTGCGATTGATAAATGCAGACGATTCTTTCATTCTTTTATATTTTTCCTGGGAAACGCCTGGCCGTGAGTTCTGCTAGTATATATATATATATATATATATATATATATATATAATGCAAAATAAAATATTCCAAATCGTTTTAAAACCGATCATGTAGTGATATAAATACAGTGCTTATTTTATTTATGTAAACCTACTTTATATATAAAAGGATAAAACAATCCGACGGGATGAAATTAAAAATGGAACAGTGGAAGACCCATAAGCTTATGGGTCTTCCACTGTTCCATTTTTAATTTCATATATATATACAGGGTGATTCATAAGTTACTTCACTTAGCTATTTAAAATGATTACCATATGAAGCACAAACATACTATGAACTTTTGATAATTGTTATCTTACTCTCTAATTACTGCTATTTGTTATTTTAAATTTTTTCGTTTATATATTTGTTTCATAATCAATCAAATATGCTATAAAGAGTTGTAAATTCCTTGAAAAAAAGAATGGAGCTATGCATGCACGAAGGTGGAAATTTTGAAAATTTGCTGTAATTTTAAACTCTCATAAATGAATTTGTTGAATAAACTTTCTGTTTTGTATTACCGTATTTTTTAACTTTAGGATTTCAAAAATAAATAGCTAAGTGACTTATGAATCAGCCTGTATATTTATTTATGCAAACATTGTTAAAAATAACAGAATTCATCTGTTTAATTATACCGTTTTTTGGGGGTTTTTTTTTTCAATTTTTCTGATGGTCTTTTTTATACTAAAATATAGCAGGATTGTTACGTTCGATGGCATTCCAGGTTAACCTTACTTTCATATTAAGATTTTATGTAGTATGTAATTTTTAAAATCATTATTCAACTGTAGGTTTCAATATTTTATCAATGCTTTTGTGGAGAGTTTTTCCATCAGTGTCATGTTTTGAAAAAAGTTAAAAAGTTGAAAAATTGCCTATTTCTTTTTTAATTTCTTTTTGTTTTCAATTTAAACCTCATTCTACCAGTGTTTGTGACCTTCTTTATCCGATCACATATGATCAGCAAACAGATATTTCTCCAGTCATTCATTCTGTTGAATAAAATGAATAAAAACAAATACTGAAACCTGTAAATAATTAAATTTCCATGACAATTAATCTAAACTGCATTTTTATTCAACAGGTGGTGTTTATTTGTAACATCTAAAAATATATCTTTAAGTTGAAGCTTATTTACCTTGTAAGAGTTTTAAGTTGAAACATATATGATCTGTGAATAGGATAAATGTGAAATCTATAAAAAAAATTGATCCCAAATCACAAATTATTTTTTTGTCAAGTTCATGTTCTTTAGAAAATAAACAAGTTCTGATTAGCATAATCAATAAGATGAGTAATGCTTCGATTTTGAAAGGTATTTATCTCTATAAAGCCACCATTCGCTTGTGCACCAACCACTAGTCCCTTCCTCTTGGACAGAGTGCAAAAAATAATTTCTAGCCTAATAGGTCCTGCACTGTTTGCCACGTTCCAGCCCCTGTCGCATCACCGCAGTGTTGCATCCCTGTGCTTGTTTTACAAGTACTTCCATGGAATGTGCTCCGACGAACTTACTGCACTTGTACCCCATCAACGAAAATACCCCGGACCCACCCAGCTAGCAGTAAAATCACACCCCTTCACTGTAGAGGTACCTAGATGCTGGAAGAATGACTTCTTTTCTAGGACTGCTTGTCTTTGGAATTCCCTTCCTGATCCATTTCCTCGACCATACCAACATGCAGAAATTTAAATGTAATATCAACTAATATCTTGCTACCCAACTCCCCACCCAGATTGCTCCCTATGCAAATCTGGCCCCAATCACAGTAACCTCTTATGCTTCAGTGGCAATATGACTTGTTTGGGGTTAATAAAAAGTAAAAAAATAAATTCCTACCCTTTTGTGATGAAAATATAAAATATACATGTGACACAGTGAAAAAAATCTATGAGCTCAATCTATTGTATTAACAAGTCCACAAAGAAATTGAATAGTCTTTTTGAAGTCTTTTCTCTAAGATAGATGGTATTGTCATACATTCGTTCGTCATGCTGAAGAAGCAGGTAAACTTCCTGTGTCACGTGATAGTTGACCCCCCCCCCCCCCCCCAGGTGCTGGGTCCTAATCCTGTCTGATATTATGGGTTAATTTCTGTGCTAATCGTTTGAGAAAGCTATGAAAACACTAATTGCTTCAATTAAGAGTACAAAAGAGAAGATTCCTGGACATGGTCAATAAATATTAGACTAAAAAAAAAATATATAATTATAACCGAGTACTAAATGACCTAAGAATTGATTTTACAAATTTTTAAGAGAAATGTAATTGTTTAAGAATATTTTTTATATTTATCGAAATGATTGTGCAGAGATGCAAGTATTAAAATGGTTATCAATGCAGGTTGTGAAATCAACCAGTTTCAGGTTTCATTGAAGATTAATGAGTTCACTTGGTTTATGTTGAAATTACAGTGACATTTCCTGATGTCTTAACCAGGCGTTACAATTATTTTACAAATCGCTGAAAAGATTGATGTACTTGGAGAAGGATGGTCTTCCCCAGACTATACATGCTTTCGATCCACAATGATCTAGTGGCCAAAGTAGTTGTTGCCTCCAACAAACAATAAAACTATGTTCATCCATAAAAAAAAGAGATGAATTGGTTTGTGGTAAAGTCGAGAGAGAGAGAGAGAAAAAAAGAGAGAGAAAAAAAAACACTTATCTAGGCTATATTTGTCCTGGAGTTCTAGTAATAAACATTTTTTGATTCCCCAACAGTCAGCAAGAATTTAAATGAATAAAGTAATATTTGGAAAGATACGTCAGATAATTCTATTCTGAACTATAAAATATGTTGTGTTTGGGAATGTTTTAGATGAGGATTGGTCTATATGGATCCGTGGTGCAACGGAAAAAAGTGTTAAGTATAGTCAGCTCTAAGTGACAGTCTTCTGGGGATTGAAGGTTCAACCCTGAGTACCGGCGATACTAAAAATCTAATTACATATCACTTAAGACTTCTACCCATTCATGGCTGACAGAACAAGAACAAGCTACCTCCGTGGATTAAATAAAGCGTCCCATTTGAAATTCTTTACAATTCGACAATATTCACCTGTAGAAGGTCGGAGGTTACATCAGCTGAAACAATTGTGAGAATAACATCCAAGATGAGAAAAGTAGTTTGAATAATCCAAATAATACAAAATATGAGACGTGTTTTTGTAAGTTATTGAATAATTCATAGCTGCAACTTGACAAGTCAGCTTATTCCTGTTGCTATCTATATGCAGATTGATATTTTGATATATTTGTAAATGTTCATCTAGAAAGGCTAACCTTTCCAGAGTTTCTTATTATCTGGTGCAATAGTAGTGAGCCGTTAAGTTTGTCGGTTGGATTCCATGTTGTTGGTCACCCTTTGACCTATCGCCATCTCACTTGTTATTAATGATCACAACTGGTGGAAAGGGAAGATCTACAAAGATGACCTTAAATTTCAATGGCTGGTGTCCTAATGCTATTGGATCTGGCTATATGCAAACATCAGTAATTCATGAATTTATATGAAAGAGTCGACAGTTGAATGAAATGGCATGATGGTTCAGCTAACCTACTTTTCATTTTTATTAGCTTTTAAATGAATTCTGTGGTCTTTAAGATATGAATAGGGTTATAGGCATTAAGGGAAAGCCATTGGGTACATTGTTTAATTCCCTTGTGTAAGAACACATTATCCACCCCTCTCTCTCTCTCTCTCTATCTATTTCTCTCTCTCTATCTCTATCTTTTTTTATCTACCTCTTTCTTTCACTCCTTTTCTCTTGCTCCTTTTCTCTCTACCTCGCTCTCTCCATCTATCTCTCTCACCCTCTACTATTGACCTCTTTCTCTCTTTCTGCCTCTACCGTTCTCTCTCTCTCTCTCTAGCTCATCCTACTCACCCTTAACATGGATTTTATAAACTCAAGTGTGCAAATTGATATTTACAATGCTAATAGAAAAAATGTTTTAACCTTACAATTAAAAGCACTTACACTAGAGAGCACATATCCAAAACTACTTCACTTCATCACTTGATCTTTTAAAACATTTCTCTAAATTTTCATATTTTGTGGATATGAAAAAGTTAATTATCAACAATAAACTTTAACATACATATTTATATTAATGTCATTTTATTCGTTATAATCTGAATCATATCACATGTTTTATATTGTTTCTTTTCAACTTAATAGTTTAAAACATTAAAAAAAACAAAAGTCATATTGTTAAGAATCAAATTATTTAATAAACCTATTGTAGTTTTAATATATTTAAAAAGATTGAAAGTTAAAAACCAAAGCAATGATGACTTTGTTTCTTCCCAGACACAGCAAATACAAAATCTGCCATTTTGTTTTGATCATGATAGACAAAAAACAAAAAGATTCCTAGATCCAGAATGACTTCAAACATTTAATTACATAACTTCCTTATTCAAATCTCCATACCTGGTTATATCTTCATAGTGATCTGATTAATATATATTATTTGAAATTGCTAAATGACAAAGACTAAAACAAAACCTCTTTGATGAGTATAATAATAAAGATCAACCATTTAAATCTGCATGTCTGATCAGCCCCCCCCCCCCAAGGTTTCTCTACAACTAAGTGAAACGAAAACATTTTAGGAGTAACAATAACAATTAGGATATTTTGAAAAAACATTGAAATTATCCAATGCTTTAAAATATCTGTTTTTTGTTTTTTTCAAAAACTGTATTTTTCTCACAAGTCCTTGAGATTTATTTTTGTTTGTTTGTTTCTTAATAAATATTTTGCATTGTGGCTGTATTTTGATATTATTTACTTTTGTTCATTTAACTGCTTCTCCTTAAGTGAAGACTTGTGTTGGGGCATCTACATACCTGCATGCACAAAAACAATCGGCCAATTCTTACATTGTATGAACCCAACAAAGCTGAACATACGAAACATGAAACACTCATGACTGTGCTTATTGCGATCCTTGACCATCATCTTCAATCAGATGTGTATGAAAGGGGGCTTGCTACCCATATATACCTCTATATAATCTCTCTCTCTCTCTCTCTCTCTCTCTCTCTCTCTCTCTCTCTCTCTCTCTCTCTCTCTCTCTCTCTCGCTCGCTCTCCTATATATACATAAAAGAAAGAGCTTTATCACTTAGAGAAATATACAGGGCTCAATTACACATGTAAAACAAGGGTTATTATTTACAATACAATATCCAAGCAAATAGTGGATTCTAACACGTTGCAAGTTTTTCCTCTGGACAAAAAATTCAATGTCGTACTGTCGTTGGTCAAATAGCTACTAATGCTGTCGTTGGTCAAATAGCTACTAATGCTGTCGTTGGACAATATATGGGGTGAATTGGTGAATAATATAATCAAACCATTTGCATACTAAATTAGTTCTATGCATATATAATTTTATCTTGTGTGTCTATTAATAAAATAAGATATTTGTAGTTGGATCATAGGCTTAAAAAGTACTAAATATTAATCTTAGAATGTTATAATACACATTCCATATGATCTCTAAAGTCCTTATTATTGGGTAATATATAAATTTTTTTTCAGGTATGGTTTTACTGCCTATGTCAGAATTATAGTCTATGTGAATTAAATAGTTGTTTTTTTTACAGAAATAAGATCTTTATCTTCCATTGTCGACGTTTTGCTCACACTAGCGGCCATAGGATGAAATATAAAAATATATTGGCTCCTATTAATCACAGGTAGACATACACGAAAAGAAAATTAAAATAATGGTTGACAACAAAAATAAAAGCATACACCCGTGGAAGGTTTCAATTCCTTTTTTTCATTTATTTTCTGAGATAATTATTATAATTCTAACGAATGTCATCTATTGCATTTTCATAATTAAAAAAAAAAATTGTCATAATTAGTATCAATCTGCAAGTGGCATATGAAGAGATAAAAGCAATTATCAAAGTTACATTGACACAGAAATACACACACACACACACGCACACACACACACACACACATGCGTGATAGTGGAGCATGTAGATACAAACATCTGGAAACTAATTATATTCAGTAGAAAAATTAGTAAGAGAAATATTCTCTGTTTGCTTTCTGTGAATATAAATTTGATTTGAATGTTCCTGTTTGTCTGTTCTGCTCTCTAAATGCTCATTCCTCATCCAAACCAATCCCTTCTATTCATAAAGGCAGTGCCATGACTTTATTACCAAAATACCACTGGATTCAGGGATTTATCTTTGCTTTTGGCTGACATTTTTTATCTTTTATGGCAACCATATTGACATTTATTTGAAATTGCCAGATGAAATAGAAAATCTCTCACTTGTTTTCTTCTGCCCCCCCCCTAAAAAAACAACAACAACCAAATTGATTTTAAATAATTTTCATGATTCAAACCATATTCATCGTTATTGCTATATACTCAACTAGCTGTAATTTTAGTTTTTCATTTTTAGCTGTTTGCACATTTTTAAACTTATGGTAGACAATTCCTATTATATTCTTCACCTTCAAATAAATGATCTCCTTTGCTGACTTATATTTTTAGGCTATTATTTTAAAATGTTTCATATTAGCAGTCTTCTGGGCTGGACTAAGTAATTTTTAAAATAAATTGTAACTAAGTATGTTATTAAATTGCCAATAACACAATACAACGATAACAAATGGAATTCGTTAGTCAGATTCAGAAGCACAGTTTGATTTTTCAGCTTAAAGGCTACAAGATAACTTTGTATGTTAGATGTTATGACTAGTTTACTCTTTTAGTTGGTAACCTTCCAAAAATTTTGAACTGAACATTTTTATTTCATCTGCTATTCTCAATCCAGATTGCTTTTTTTAAATAGATATCTTGTATCAATTAATGTGTTTTCTTGAGTTCTTCGTTGAACTGATAGTGAGGATTGAACTCACAACCTCTAGGTAGAATTCACTTTAGAATGTCTCTTGATTTGTTATTATAATTTTTGTTGTTATTTCTAGTTCTGTGTTCATCTTCAATTTTTAAATATTGTTTCTCATCTTGTATTTATTTCTGTATTTGACCTACTTAGGAAGTCACTGTATCATAGCATGTGTGCTAATTCTTTTCCTCTCCTGGCTTTTCCAGTGTGGCTGTCTTTTATTTAAACCTCATTCTACATGCATTAGTGATCTCCCCTTCTTTTTCCATATATGATTTTAATGTATCTTTTCATACAATGGCTTCTTTTTATAGTCTTCCAGTGTTACCTGCTGTGGGGAGGGCGTGTTTCACTTTTATTTTCCCTACAAGACTGCATGACATGGAACATACAGTTCTTAGTCTTGTTCACTTCCATAGGAGTCCTTAATTGGAAGAGATGTTTCAAAAGAGGCAAATTACTTCTGAATACACTTAGGGTCGTAATTGAAAGTAAAATGAAAGAAACATATTCAGAAAACCCCAAAGTTTTAGCCAAATATTTATAAAGATTGAAACGTGATGGTTATGAATGTCTGCTTCGTTGATTCTCATTCAATTTATGTCAACATTATATTCGTATTACCAAATTTTGTGAAGAATTTTATTCACAAATGTTTATTTATTTGAAGGCTCCATGAAATATTTTCTGTAAACTACGTAATACAGCATTCCCAAAAATGTGAATACAACACCTGATTCTTTCCCAAATGATACAGATTCTCAGTAAATATTATTTCTTGGGGCCGTTGGAAAACGCTTTCTCATCTCCAGCTTCCTCACCAAAGTTAGATCACAGACAATAGTCACTTTCGCTACTGCCAGGAGTTGCATTGCTGCTACTTTGCTGGCAAAATGTCCACTTCTTTCTTGGTGCAAAATTCCAGTGTCAATGCATAATGCACCTTAACAAAAGAAGCAGCACTAGCAAATTAGTACATCATAAATAACATCCATTGATTATTGATGATGTTTCAATATATGTAACACACTCATCATTGAAGCAATTAGCATGACTTTCCAGAATATCTGTGACAATGATTGACCCGTTGGAGGCATCACCATGGTCTTTTTAGATGACTGGTGCCAGAGCAGCAGCTTTTAAACAAAGACAACGATTTTCTTTTAATTTGAATTTGTAAAAGAATTTGAATAATTAGAAAATATGAATATCGAAAATGTTCTTAAATGTTTCTTTAGATCTATTCTGCTATCAGAATATTATTACTTAATAATATTCTGTTATCAGAATATTATTACTTAATAATATATATATATATATATATATATATATACAGGGTGTTTCAAAAGTCTTGGGAACATAACGATTTTTAATAACTCAAAAACTATTAGGAGTTGAAAAATGAAATTGGTACCGTTGGAAAGGTTAAAGTTTCAAGTTTTGTGGGGAATCTTCAAAGTTGCTCAATATGAGCACCATTCGTCACACAGCAGACATCTAGTCGATAGTCCATTTCCTGCCAAACGCGTTCCAGCATCTTGACGTCAATGGTTCCCACAACTGCCGTTACTCGAGCCTTTAGTTCGTCAATATCTCTTGGAAGGGGCGGCACATAGACTTGTTGCTTGACAAAGCCCCAAAGGAAAAAGTCACACGGGGTAAGATCTGGAGACCTAGGAGGCCAGGGCATGAGAACGTCATGACCTCGCCCAGATCTCCCAATCCATCTACCAGGCAGCCTTGTGTTAAGAAACTGCCTTACTCTAAGACTCCAGTGTGGTGGTGCACCATCTTGTTGAAAAATGAAGTCATCAGATTCCGCTTGTTCCAACTGAGCCATTAACCAGTCTTCCAGCATGTTGAGATAGGATTCACCAGTGATAGTTGCCTCTTCAAAGAAGAACGGTCCATAGACACCTTTCTTGGAAATTGCACAAAACACGTTCACTTTTGGTGAATCTCGCTCGTGCTCAAGAAGTTCATGAGGATTCTCAGTACCCCATATGCGAGTGTTATGCTTGTTAACTTTGCCATTCAGATGGAAGGTCGCCTCATCGCTAAAAACAAGCCGGTCATCAAAGCCGTTATCTTCCAACTTCTCTTGCATTGCAATGCAAAAGTCACGGCGAAGTGGCTTATCAGTGTCCTTCAACTTTTGGACCAACTTGAGCTTGTAAGGTACCATTTGCAGTCGTTTCCTTAAGACACGCCAGACAGTTGCTGGAGCAAGCTGAAGTTCCCTGCTGGCTCTTCTCACTGATTTACGGGGGCTCCGCTGAAAGGCTGTCCGAACTTGCTCAACTGCATCTTCTGAAGTTGAAGGGCGACCTGTTCGCTTACTTGGGCACAAACACCCATCTTTCACAAATTTAGCATGCCATCTGACAACGGATTTCCTTTCAGGGGCTTCTTTTTTAAATTTCCTGCGAAATGCACGCTGAACACATGTCCACGATTCAGTCTTTGCAAATTGGAGGACGCAAAATGCCTTGTCTTGTTTAGAGAACGCCATTACTGCACCTGGAAAGATAACACGAAAATCATTAGTATGACCAAAAACTTGATTAAGCAAGCTTTAAAATGGCACCAGTTTCATTTTTCTACCTGGAATAGTTCATGAGATATACGCATTTGTAATGTTCCCAAGACTTTTGAAACACCCTGTATAATACAAGTGTTGTTAAAAACAACAGAACTCTTCTGTTTTATTAGTCTTTGTTTTATTTTTTCAATTCGTCGAATGATTTTTTTTTATGTTGACATCGAATGAATTAATAAATGAACCGTATGTTACACGAACGTTTTCGATTCCTTCTGGAATCATCATCAGGTGTTTGATGGTATAAAATGATAAAAATGATTAAAAGCGGGTGAAAGAATGGAAGTTTTTAAAATACTACGGCAAGCCATGAACGCAAAAACGAACGTCTACATTGTTGAAATGAGACGGATGAATTGAATCTTTAATTTAAAAAAAAAAAGAAACATTCTGAGACAAACTTTTAAAAAAATTTTAAAATTAAAAAAAAAAAAAAAAAAAGAAAAAGAAATTAAAAATACTCGAGGCCTTATATATTAAAACACAACAACCTAAAATTAATAATATAGCATACGAGACCAGCAAGCAAAACCATTTTAAAATGCCTATCATAGTTTAGCGACACCACCGGTCTCGCTCAATTCAAATTATAAAAATAGGGACATTCTATTAAATTAATTATTACCTATCTCCCCATGTTTCCTTCTCCATAATTATTCCAACAAACTTATTATTTATTTTAAATCAACTATTACTTTAAAAAAAACAAAAAATACATAAATGAATTAAAGATTCAATTCATCCGTCTCATTTCAACAATGTAGACGTTCGTTTTTGCGTTCACGGCTTGCCGTAGTATTTTAAAAACTTCCATTCTTTCACCCGCTTTTAGTCATTTTTTTACCATTTTATACCATCAAACACCTGATGATGATTCCAGAAGGAGTCGAAAACGTTCGTGTAACATACGGTTCATTTATTAATTCATTCGATGTCAACATTAAAAAAAATCATTCGACGAATTGAAAAAAAAAAAAAAAGGACTAACAAAACAGAAGAGTTCTGTTGTTTTTAACAACATTTGTATTAATGAAAAAATGCTGCCTAAACACACACAATATTTCTAATTAAATTTAAACAAACTACGTTTACATACTATTTTATTTTGCAAAAAAAAAGAAAAAATTTTTTGCCATTCAAGTAGCCTTCTTGAAATAAATAAATTGACTATCAAAAAGTTTTGTGGTCCTTTTGTAAAATTGTGACTTCTTCGAGAAATACTGTTTTAACAGTTAAAATATTCAACTTTCGAACTTAAATTCTAGTCAGAAGTGACTTTCTAGCTGTCAATTTTAAAAAGAAAGATTCGACTTTTTTAGGCAATTACGTGTGAACACTCTAAAAAATATTGGCAAAAAAACAATTAATTTAGAATGGAAGGATCAGTTTCACGTATAAATTTAACATTAAATGATCCCCCATTTCCAAGTCATTTTAGCCTTTTAAGGCAGTTAGCCCATCTCCACACAAAAAATAATTTTGATATTTTTTCATGCTGAAAAGTTAGTAACGAAATTATAATTACTTACCCTACGTTTGAGTGACAAGCTCCTTCCCTATAAAAAAACTCACTTAACCCTACCTCTAACCCTAGATCCAAGTGACAACCACACATAACTATTTTCACATAAAAAAAAAAACACCTGGGTTGACGATAAACTGATAAACACTTAATTTTGGAAGATTAGGTGAGAGCGATTGCAAATTAAACATTTTATTAGGGATTCAGTTTGTTAAAACTTATATGAGGTGTTCAAATGCAAAGCTATCTTCTTTTTAATAGTTTCATGACATTCACCAATAAATTTTACATATACATGCCAAATTTCATTACTTTATCTGCAATAGTTTAACAGAATTTTATCAATGAAATCACAAAAATGTTGACTCAATATTTTCTGGAAAAAGGTAGACAGTATTTTTCAGCTTCAAATGCTTATATTTCAAAAAGTTATAGACGAATTTTGATCATTTTTGAAGTAAAAGCCTTCGATCAATTTATATTTTAAAAATATCCTATTTTTATAGCAAAATCTCAAATTAAGCTGTTTATGAGCATTGCTAATTAAAGCAATTAACATAATTTTCCAGGAAATTTGTGACAATGATTGACTGTTTGGAGACATCATGATGGTCTTTTCAGATGACTGGTGCCAGGCAGCAGCTTGTGGTCAGGAGAGGTTGTACAAATGCAATAATGTCCTGTTGATGTGAAATTAACATCAATCCTTTGTCCAAACATTAGACTGTTTACAATTCTTGCTGCGCATCTAAGATTTGGGTAAGAGTATACAGTGACATCATAATGACCGATTCCTCTTTCTTTGATATTGAATGATATCTCATTCTTTGCAGTTAACATTTTCATGCCAAAAATTGATTCATAGTATCATATTTCAAATAACTTAATGTAGTTAAAGCCAACTGGTAATCATTTTCAGTGATCCCAGAATTATCAAAGAGTTTGAACGCTAATAGAACATCAGGAAAGTGTCAATTTTTCATTTGTTTAAAATTTGTTCAAATACAATTACATAAACAGACATTTTTATTGTGCTCCATCTGTAAAACTTGTTGAGTTTCATGTTTACAGCATGGGACCCATCCGTTTTGTTCTTTTCAAACAGATTTTTTAAATTCCTCCATTAAATATTATTCAACACGGTTTTCATTATTCAATTCATGAGAGCCAATTTTCTATGCCTACCTTGCCGGGTTTTCGAAAAAACGAGAATGCTAATACCAATGTCCTCATCTTTTTTTCACGATCAGTTGCTAATTGTCACATCACTTCCAATGTCTGTTGGACTTTTACGCATCAGAACTTGGTGTTTTTTAATAGTTAGCAGATGTCAGTAAAACATTTCTTTTTAATGACAAACAAAAATATACTTAGGTTTTATTCATTATGCATTTGTTTGTTTTTTGTTTTTGTTTTTTTTAATTACATTACCCCCCCCCTTCTTTTATTACATAGGCCAATAATAATTAAAATATTAACACATCACAATCACAGCTGTTAAAATACAAACACAAAAATTAGCAGATATATTACAACAATTAAGACAGTTCCTAAACATTATTATCATTACAACAAACATATGTGAACATGTATTGAATATTTTAACTTCCAAACAAAATATTGCTTTAAAATGATTAATTCAATCCGGTTTAAAAATAAAACAAGTTACTAGTTGCTTTTTTTTGCTTATGTTTTACATACGAGACTCATACACAACCTATGCCATACAATATGTGTTTTACATACAAGACTCATACACAACCTATGCCATACAATATGTGTTTTACATACGAGACTCATACACAACCTATGCCATACAATATGTGTTTTACATACGAGACTCATACACAACCTATGCCATACAATATGTGATTTTAACGTCATTGAAACTCATATCGATTGTTGCCAACTGATTAAGGCAGTGGCCTACAAATCCATTAAGGTCTTCATTCAAAAGTTGGAACTTAATCGAGGATTTCATCTTTTTTTTTCAACGTGTTACTTCCTTTTTTTTGTCTGTTAATATAAACCACAAAAATTCCCTTTTCTTAATTCAAATAATGTTGGCGACGAATACTTGCTTTTTAACATTATCTTTTTAAAAATATTGTTCGATTGTTTTGTGTTTGAAACTTCAATTATTTCTGCTTTCAATTCGTTGTGTTCGTCTGCCTTACAGCATATGAACTCATTCGAATTTTTGGATGAATCATTTTTTATATATGATTTTTCTATCCAATGATGCAACAGACAAAGGACAAATGAAGTGGCAAAACAAACTTACATAACTTCTGTGAAATGGTTGGGACTGCAATAATATTTACAAAAAAAATTTCCTTAAAAAAAGAAAAGACAATGACACTCTGGTTCTTTATCACTTATTTATAATATTTAGCAGAATAAAATTGAATGTAATGCATGATATGTAAAAATAATAGTATTTGGATAAAAATTAACAGACTTTAAAACAAATGCAAAATAAAAATAAAAGCATAAATACACCCAAAGAAAGCCGAATCGGAACAGCTCGTTTAACATATAAAATCATCTTGTCGGATTTTCAAAGTCAGACTTAAATAGCAATCTATCTGATATATTGATATTTGATCTGGACTATCCTATTTTTTATTTTTTATTTTTTCTCCCTTCCATTAATTTATTTTGTTTTGATTAAGTTTTTTTTCTGAAAATACTTATTCAAGCGAAGAAAACTTTTAGAGTGGAGATTTTTTCCTTACTCACCGAAACAGAAACCTGAGCTTACACCCTTAATAAAAATAAAATTTTAACATTATCTATTTCTGCCATTAAACGATTTCTTTCTTAAAATAAATTGTTTATCATAATGCAAGATAAAATAGTATTGATTTTGACTTCCTGTTACACATGTATTTAGAGTATTTGTAAGAGTAACAAGAGACTTTCCTTTATTCATGACTACTGGATAACTGACGTCATCTTGGACTCCTACAAATATGAAACAACTATTTTAATGCCTTAAACTGTCTGCATTTTTTAAATGTCTTTGTTTCATGAGTTTTTCTGATTTTTCTCCATATATATTCGATTTCAATAACGAAAACAATGTTTTCTTTTTTTAAAACGCATTCTATTCTTAAACATTAATGGGAAGTCATTTTGTAGTAAGTTCTTTCCCTTGACTTCTGAAAAATAAATATCTAAAAACATATTTGTGTATATATGTATATATATATATATCTGTGTGTATATGTGTATATATATATGTATATGTGTATATATATATATATGT